>BMAO01012928.1:0-59514 GCA_019973975.1 Trichonephila clavata
AATTTAAAATAAAATGTCTTTTGGCCAAAACCTGCGTGATCCCCCACCCTACCAATAAACGGAATGATTTTGAGGGCTTACTACTGGTAAGCCCTCAGAATAAATAAAAGGGCGTTGCATTGGCCTATAACGCGCATTTTCAACACAAAAGCTAGGATCAAAAATTACTGGTATGTGTTATACGCCAGGTTTTAGAATGATAGCTATAAAGATAAAAAGAAAGAGATGGGTATAAAAAAATTAGACTTCTACACATATGAAAATACTGATTACTTAAAATAAATGACATTCTTTAGAAACTTAAAGGTTTGTACTTCTAGAAGTATGCTATTTTTTCAAAAGCTTGGAATAATACCTTCGAAAAGAAGTTATTTCAGGCCATGTGTCGTTATCGGTTACACTTAAAATTGTTGAAAGTACATGACTGTCGTCACGGTAAGTACTTAAATCTTCAATTGAGCGTTCCTTGCTATTGCTAGGATATTTGACAAAATTTATCTTTCATGAATGTCTGTTACTATTTTTTTCCTACTTTGAGTTAAACATTTAAATAATAAGCTTTATCAATGTCATCACAGGTCTTATATATAATTATAGTTAAACAAATTAGGTAACATAAATTTGAAAATCGAATTAAAATTTCTATTTCTGCCACAGCTTATTAAATATGCTATGTATTTGTATAAGTCGCGAACAATTATAATTATTTTAATAGTTCATTGAATTGTAAGTGAATATATAGTTACTAGTTCATTGCTTGTTGATCTATTTTGGATTTGTCATCTAATTTATTCATAGTACATATCTTTATAAGTCATGCAATTTTTTTTTATTTGAATAAATCATATTGCTGTTAAATGTTTTATACTTATTATTTTATTTAGATTAAAATTTTCATGTATTTTATTGAGAACTTTTATCAAGTGTCCAATATCTATAGAATTGATCAAGTCTTCCAAAATGTTTATTTTTATCTTAAATTTTTCTTCTTACATTTTAATCCTATTCACACTTAACATCGTCTTTCATATGTTTTGACAACAACATTTATTGCATAGTGTCCAGTATTACAATTTGTAACCGGCTGGGTGGCGAGGTTGGTATGTCACTGTCTTTCTGCACCTAATGTCGCGGGTTTGACTCCGGTCAGAGTCAATGGATTTTAACGATGAAGAAAATCGACAGCCATTTTGAAAAATTATACGACATGCAAAAGATCCCTAGAGTGTCTGTTTTACTTGGGTGCTCTCGGCAAAATTAAATCCTAGTACAGGTTTGCATCATCAAGAGTTCAGTTGCCTCCCTCTGCGGAGGAAACTGGGTCTCAATTGGTATAGCCTATATGGTGCCACGCTAAAAAGTGATACCAGCTCTTGAGGAATGTGCTATATCTTCCTAGGTTAAAATACCAATGTGCAGCCGCATTAGAAAAAAATCAATTTGTATAAACTCTACCAAGTTTTGCAATGTAGTTATTTGTACATCCATTAATGACTATAAGAAATTTATTTAATTCTAATGGAATTTTGAAGTAAGAAAAATGTATGTGGGACTTAAAATCCTAACTACTTAACCCCTTCCCCACTTTTCCCGAGCTGAGCTCGGGCAGACAAAACGTACCATTTTGGAACATCCCGGGAGGAGCTTAGTCATTGCGAAAATTTACTCTCTGGAATCAGACTTTCCAGAATTATTTCACATGTGCTCCATATAGTTTTGAATAATTGAAAAGTATCACACTCGCTTAAATTTTCTGCAAAAAGAAGACGTCCTTCAGGCTTTTCTGAAAGACACTTCCATGACTACTGTTATGTTTAAGGGTTTCAAAATAGTTAGATGCATATTACTTATAAAATTAGTTTAATCACGATATTCACGGCACAGTACAATACACTTATATCAACAGATTCACAACATTACATTCTAATAGTTGCGTGGCATTTATATACGGAATGCTTTCGTTCAGTTACAGTATTTTGTTTTTAACTGGTAGCAGTTGAATACACCACAACTACATCCCCCCCCCCAACAAAGAAAAAAACTAATCCAACACCACATTTTTTTTTGCTACTCAAAGGGAGACAGTAAAGGGGTGACGGTAATAAGAGAAACGAGATTCCACTGTCTAGTTTGTGATTTTGGATTATGTTCACTACCGTAGTCCATACGCGATCATGTTTGATTAAGAATTTCATAATCATTTATATAAATGCAAAGTATGTAAGTATAACCTGTGATTCAAGGTAAAAGCTGAGTATTCTAATTTTTGCATTTATAATTGGTGAGAATTGATTCCAAAGTCTAATGATTTGAACCATATAGATAGCCATCTTTACACGTAAATTACACATTTATTTATGAAGAATTCTTTGCATTAATCTTTAGGAAATTTTGTATGTGAGTAGTGCTGTTGTGTTTACAAAGATACGTGTGTTTGAAAATATGCAATTGGCTTTCTTTGATTCATAATCCAGAAATAAAAAAAAATTCCTAAAGGGGTGAATCCTAATTTTTGTAGGAGCGATTTGATTAATTTCTTACATTCTTATATTATAAATGCAGTGTTATTTTATAATTTTTGTTGATAATTTTACAACAAAATTATTTGTTTACTACAATTTAACTTCCACGGAACTTTATTTACATATAATATTGCGAGATCGTTCTGCAATTCATTGGTACTCCATTTAGTATCTTTTGAAAAGAGGTGTTTCATATTCAATTTTATAATTCCAATTTTTGTTTCATAATATTAGATTGAAGTTCATAAAACTTCAAGGGAGTAATCCATTATCATATATATATATCTTAAGATTTAATTCTTTATATCTACTTTGTTAAATAACATCATTAATCTGAGACTGCTAAGTATATGAGTATTAACTTTGTTTTTATCTGATTTATATTGGTTAATTCGAATACTAAGGTCAAGATAACTTTAATAAGTATTTATATTGACAGATTTTCCAATTCATCAAGTATATACAGTTAAATGTTTTGAAAAAAATTAATTTGGAAGTAATGCTATGTTGGGGATTGTATAACGTAAAATATGTTTTACACATACATATGCACATCTACATTCTTTCCAATTTTAAATCTTTTTTAATGAGAAAACTGGGATATTATTTGAATTCATGCAATACCATTATTAATCTTAATTATATGAAAATAATGTGTAACACTTATCCATAAATACTTAAACTTGAAAAGGATTATTTTATTGTATTTCCCACTAATGCATTTGATGATCAATATTCGGCTGAAATTTTCTAAAAAAAAACAAATTTGAATCTTTTTTTAATTTTCAGAATTAGTACTTATTATTTCGATGAAAAAATATTTTTATTCCAGTTTCTGTAATATTTACGAATGCAAACAAATCTTTTATTAGGCTCATCATATACATTTTCAATTTCATAAAAGCATTTTAATGCAAATATTTGCCCATTCACCATAATGGCTACCGGTATCCGCCATATGTAAATGGGAAAACTTTCGTTAAGAAACTCCACAGCTGTCTTCTATTTGTCGAGTAATTTACACTGAGAACTCTGTAACGAGATCTCGTTGAAAGCGAACATTAAGGGAATGTTCTCTCTTTACTTCAAGTCATGGTTATCGATCTAGCAGACGATTTTAAATTTCCTGCCATTCAACTTCTTTTTTTTAATTCCGTTTTCAAGATTAAACCTTTCCCCGATTCTTCTCTGGTATTTGAAATCTGTGTGGGTTGTTGTGTCAGCAAATATAGCTAAATAACGGCCGTTTTATGTTGGAATAAATGTCTTCCAATGATGTATTTAAAATCACAGATGGATATATTTGAAGGCATTTAATTCCTAGTATGACGTCATTTCTTCCTTTGAAATATCCAGAACTGCTTTAAGAGACACAAAAGACTTTTAAGCCCCAAAAGTCTGATTTCTTATATCGAGGAAATGGGCAATAAACAGAGGGTAATATAAATGATAAATTTATATAGTGAGATCATTTATTAAATGGGAATATTTGGTTTAAAAAACAAATTTTCTTTTTATGACGCTATGGAAATACAGTGCAGTACCTACTAGGCGTTATTTATGTATATATTGAAACTGTAGTCACTTACATAACAATTAAAATTTCTTTTTCAAATTAAATATTCTTTATTCCAGTTCTTATTTTTTTAAAAAGTATCATGTTATTAATTAACAAGAAAACCATTATTTAAAAGTTTAAAATTTTGATTAAAATCATCGAGATTTAAATTATTTTATTTTTATTTGCTCGAATTTTATTTGAAAAATTACTTTTAGTTTGGAAATGATATGTATATTGCATTTTTTTATATTTTAATAATAGAATATACATTTTAAAGACAGTTTTACATGAAAATATATTCTTGTATTTTAAAATTCCTCATAATGGCTCTCCTGTGGATAAGTTTTTTTTTTATCATTCATAACATTTAATATATTATACAAAACGAAATGTTCACTTTTTATTTAATTCTTCAATAAACTTAAAAAATATACTGCTAGTAACAATGTTGCTTTCAATTTTTCTTTATTAATATTTGGCTGACTTTACTGATCATTCTACATGACTGTACGCATGGAAGGGAATAATTTTTCTTTCGCTACATGTTGAGTTCTTTTGGGAATTTTATACAAAAATCTAACCAAAAAAGGAAATCCAATGCTGTTCAAACTACAAATTAAATTGTTGATGGAGGTTTGAAGTAACTCTATTCTACTCTAATGAAAATATTTACATTTTAATCCAAGTGATGGAGTTATTTTTCGTCTTCTAAACTTGTGCGGAGAATTCAGGAATTATAGAAAGGAATATCAGGAATTATACTACCTCACCTTCATTAACCCCTTACATGTTTATTTTATTTCTGGATTATGGATAAAACTATATCCTTTTTATGCATATTTTCAAACATACATATCTTTTTTAAACATAATAGCACCATTTACAGGCACAATTTCCTAAAAATTAATGTAAATAATATTTGTAAATAAATGTGTAATTTACCTGTTAAGTTGGTTTTCTGTATGGCGAAAATCATTAGACTTTTGTCTCAATTCTCACTAACTATAAATGCAAACCTTGAAATATCCAACTTATTTCTTGAATTACAAATTCCACTTACATAAATGATATAAATGATAATGAAATTATTAATCAAAATTTGATCGTGTATGATAAATTCGGAATCACGATACTGCACATAACCAAACATCTAAATCTGGATAGTAGAATCTTGTTTCTTTTCCTTCCTTCTTTTCTTTACTGTCTCTCTTTGAGCAGCAAATAATACACTGTCGCTGCTTGGGATTCGTTTTCTTTTCTGTTGGGGAATGTATTTAACAACGTGTCTCTCAGACAAGAGTGAAGGAGAATGCTCAGAAAAAAGACGTCTTCTTTTTGTAGAAAAATCCATCGAGTGGTACTTTTCAATTATTCGAAACCACAAGAAGCACATGTGAAATAGTTCTGGAAAGTCTGATTGCATAGCTTAAATTTTCACACTGCCCGAGCTACACTCGGGATGAGCCAGAATGATACGTTTCGTCTTCCCGAGCTCAGCTTGGGAAATTACCGGAGAGGGATTAAAAATGTTTCATTTATATTACAGTCGATTTTCAAATGATCCAAGATAGCTTAAACATGTCCTCAAAAGCAATACTTTTAAAGCTGTATCTATAGTAGTAATTGTATAAAAATGGGATGTAAAACATTATACATTACGTTTGTTCTGCACAGTATAGGTTTTGAAATTAAATTTGGTATTTTTTTCTGAATATAAAATGATTAAAAATTTGCCGTGAGAAATTTTATGGGAAAAATGAATTAGTTTTCATAGTACTTATAGCAATATATCTTTTACTGATACTCTAGTTTTGAAAAAAAAAAAAAGAACTAGCCTTACAGTAGTCGCATACGATGTGTAACATCTGACATGCTATCGTGGTAAATTCGCAATAGCAACTTAAATTCTGAAAAAAATGAATCGAGTATGATTGGAAATAATTTTCTATGGAATAATTATATCTTTAATGAAAATTTTATTTAATTAACACAAGGAGTAATGAAATGTTTTATAAAAAACATTTATTCTTGTTCAATTTCGGGAAGAGCGGTAATGATAACTAAAATATGACTCATATACTTGTGATTTCAAAGTATTTAAAAACCGTAGAAAAATAGCGATAATAACAGTAACACTGTTAGTTGTCGAAACATTTCGATTTGTGTTCATTTCGAGCTTGAGTTCATCATTCAAAAAAGCTATGAGTGGCTCGGCTTTCAGCAAACTGAAGTTAACTTTAAAATCACCACTCGAAATCATGGGAAGAGAGTGATAGTATTTTTTTTTAAAGAGCACAACCCCCTTCGGTATATGATAAAAGTAAAAAATGCAAGAAATCTTTAATTTTTTTAACCGTTTGATTCGGAGAAATGTATACGACCACCGAAATCACTGTTTGTCCAGTGGAGCCACAACATGCGAGTTGTTCTGTTTGCGATAGATCGCAACACCAGCTGCTCTGTTTGGTGAGCCCTCAAACTTTGACAATTGAGCGTAAGGATCGCAAGTTTATCCTTTGTGAAGTCTAATAAGACTTGCTGATATGTGCGAAGTGGATTTAGAGTCAAGCGCAAACGAAACCGAGTTTTTAAATTAGAATCTTTTGAAATGCTAAATTTAACAATATAAAAAAAGCTGGTGACTAGATGGCCACGGGGATATATCTTTACAGGATCCAGCTAAAGGACTTAGCTTCTTCTCTAATCCTAAAGTGAGAAAACAAAACAAAAACAAAGATCCCACGGCCTAGACCACCTGGGGGGGGGCGGAGCCCCTCCCGAATGAAGGAGAAAAAACAGAACTTCACTCCGAGAGTAGCGAAGAGTCACCACCAAGCGCGCTGATTGGTCAAATTAAATAGCGCTCGCTTCCCCAACTTCCTGTTACGCATTTCCGTCCCTTTTCACGAAATCACTCCCAGAAATCTTCAGCAAACGAGAGGAAAGATGTTACACATCAAAAAATTCCGTTATTGTTTCATATGGAAAATTCGGAAATCAATCCATTTACATCAGAACTCTTGCAAAAGAACAATACTGCATCAAAACCAAGATCTAAAAATTTTAAGTTAAAATATGATAAGACCTACAGCTAAAAGCCATCAAAAATTACTCAAATAAAATGATAAGAATCGAAAGCGCAAAAGTTTTAAGGGATAGCAGTCTTGAAATCAGGACGGGAGTCTCGACAATTCTTTTACAGCAGGCTACGAGCAAGTGATATTTTCCACTGGCATTTGTTTTACAAATAGGGCAAATATTATTTGTCAGAATGCTTATATTCTGAGGTGTTCGTCATACAAGCCAAGCCCTGTTTTTAATCTGAAATTAGTCTTAACTTATTTACGTGGTCTATGACTTAATTTATTACAATCATACTTAATACTCCCCCTTTGATTTAATTGATAATTCTGCATTGTAAGCCAACATAATTTTTCTCATATAGATCTCCTACAATGACGAGAAGCAAAATGGCCAAACATGTAAATCTTGAATCAAATAAATAAACTAGTATAGATACCTATTTTTAAACTGTAGGCTTTTTTTAACTGAAAAGATTTTCGTAGTCATCACATTATCTTTAATAGACATTGCCCATATATACTTGTTCATTAACTTCAAATTTTAAAATTACTCAAAAATAATATTTTTTTTTAAAAAATAAAATTTATATCGAAAGCATGCATTTTTCAACTTTTAAAGATATTTAAAAGACATTAACAAGCAAGTTAATGAATATTATAAAATAGTTTGTTGTGTCCCGGTAGCTACAGGTAAGCTAACTAACCATAAAAATATATGTAATAATTGAAAAAAGAGCATTTTGAAGAAGAGTAATAAATTTCTTCAGGGTAAAAATGTATATCTCTTAAAATGCATATGTCTATCAATATTTATAATAATTCTATGCAAGTAATTAAATTTCCTCAGTTAAAAAAAACCCCTCTGTATAACAGTGCTTCTCAATATTTGTGACCGAGTGTATAGTCATCACAACAAACATAGATTTATTATAAACACAAAAGGTAATCAATATTAAAAATGTTTCAATATATTTCGGTGTTAAAGTATCTAAAAACAAGGAGGCACTAAATATTACCAGGCACTTTCGAACGACAGTATGACCGATATGAGTAAAGTAGTAGAAGTGAAAAGTTATAGGGGACGCAACAAGCTGCAATAGCGAAGTGTAGAAAGTACCAACAAATGTATTGAATTCATTGATAATGTATTTTGACGTAAAGTTACAATACGACTTTAAGTATAAACCGTACAAATTATCAAGATAATTATTAAATTTTTTTATATAATTTTATATGAAACAAATCTTTGGGATCATACTGGTAGTAATTAAACTTATTCTTAACTTGGTATTGTTAAACTAATTATCAAATATATATACATTGTACAGTACTGATAAATTTATACTTATATTATATCGGTGCAAATGTGGATTTTAATTTGTATTATATCAGAATGTATTTTGTTTTTCTTCCTTTCAGAAAACCAAAAATATTTTTAAATAATGTTTTATTTTCAACTTTTCGTTATGCTCGCGCCCCTCCTTCTATTATCTTGCTCCCCTAGGGGGAGCACCCACAGTCTGAGAAACTCTGCTCTACAATGAACAAATATGTTGACTCTAAATGCATCCAGGCTCTGCAATAAAGCTCCTTAAATCACTATCTCCATCAAAGCATTCAAATACGTAACATTTAAAATTACTATTCGACGTCATTTCAACGAATTGCCATCCATCAGGATTAATATGCCTACATAAATGACGCATCTGAAAATTTAGGCTCTTTACCTGCAGGGTGTAATGGGAATCATTTAATGACCAAAGATTTCTCTTCGAACGTGATTGATTACCAAGTTAAACACTTTGAATCACGAAACCGACGAGTTATTTTGAGCGTCGTTACGCTCCATCGGAAGCTACATTTGCTTCAGTGATTTACGGATGAGATTTGAAATGCCTGAGGAATGGTTGAATAAATTTTTTGATGGTATGTGAAGCAGCTCCTAATATTTTAATATCTACCTGCCAGAGTTGAAATATTGCTGATAACTTGTAACGCGATTTATTTCAGTTATGCGTTACACTCGCACTGAATATTTGCTAAAGGTAATATTGGGAAATGTGCAATCAGTTTGTTGATACGTGTTGAAAATGAGCAATTGCGAATCGTTAATAGGAATCGCAACTGTTATGGATGCAAATATATATTTGAATAATACTTAATGTGGAATTATATTAAAATTACCCATTGCTTTGATTTTTAAGGTCACATAAACACATTTAACATAGTGCTGAGAAACGAGAATTTTATATTGTATACGTATATGAGGAATTATAATTATTGTCATTAAAATAAATCCTACATCTCATTCATGATTCTTCTGTAAAAAAATTTTTTTTTTCAGTTTATGATAAGTTTTTGTTGAAGTTTATTCATTTTTTGATATGGTGACCGTAGTAGCCCAGTGTTTATGTATACAAATTCGTGGCCGGAGTGTCGCGAACTCAGGTCCTGTGCCACAGGAGACCCACCGTGTAGAGGAATCAATATTTGTTAAATCTGTCGAGGCAAAATGTCCTGCGGTTGGTGTGGTGTGGTAGTTAGAAGAGAGAGATGTCAGCTCAAATGCCATTCTCTTCACTTCGTCGAGGTTTAAAATAGATGTCCTTCGACAATAGTCATTGCATTACTTTATAGAGTGCAACCAAGATAAAAGTCTTACTCACACTCATTGTTTGATACTTTTAAGCGTTAGGCTGCATTTAAATTTATTGTTGTAAATATTATCACATATTGATTTCACACTGTTTTGTATTTAGGTCATATTTTAAATTTATTAATTTGCATTTTTGCTTGCTTTCTGAGTTAACTGGATGTCATTACCGTAAAAATAAGAAACAGCTTAATGGACTTCTATAATTTTGCGTATAAAAAAGCAAAAAACAATTCTAATTTCAAAATTTCATTGGCTGGTTATAAAGTTAAACTCAAAATCATTTTTATTTCTTTCTGCGTCTTTTATTTATATTTATAATGCAGCATATTTCAAGCGTATATGTTTTTGAACAAAATTTTATTAGACCTTAAAAATGTACTAATGTAATCAATTTGTATCTTCTGTAGGTGTGGCTACTACTCTTGGTTCTGGGGTGTATGCCCTGATCGCCGTGGCCGCCCATGATCATGCAGGACCTTCTGTAGTCCTCTCCATACTGATGGCCGCTGTCACCTCATGCCTCGGTGGTAAGAGAGAAGGATTCGATTTTCGTTATTATACAAAGGGCAGAACTCCTACATTATAAAAAAAACTTAAATGAGTAATTTTTTCCCTAATGCGTGGCATATTAGCAACAAAGCCTTTGCTGACACGGCAAGTACTCAAATGTGAGAGGCATTTCAGTGGTGGCACCATTCATTGGTGTCTCTCGCTACCGAATTAGGACGCTTGAGATAATTTAACTTTTTAACTTTTTTTCGAATGCTAAATATTGCCATGATTTTATTTTGTCAAGAGTACCAGAACCAAATTGATATTCAAGGGGTATCTTTTAAATGCCGCATAATCATATGTCATGCATGCCTATGGTTTTTGCATTCAAAAAAATCTATCGAAACCCACCTCAACTTCATTCTTACGAATCGAGCACGCTACCTATAAATGAGTGTATAAGCGATGTATGCCTTAATAAAAAGAACAGGAAAACCAAATTTATACGTGAAAAGTATAATAAACGTATAGTATTTCCTATTTTTCTTAAGTTTTCACATTTATATACAAGTGTTTTGGAAAAATAGAGTGTAAATCCCTTGGATATGAGATACCCTGCGCTTGAAACCCCGTTCTTTTTTTTCGAGCGAGTAATCCCGGGTTAATGAAAAATATGAATGTATGTTACAATTTACAATAAAAAATTCTTGAAATAAATATAAATTTTGTATCAAGTAATGGCACTTGTATTTCTGCTTTTATTTTTCCTACACTTTCTATTTTTTTCAGGACTTTGCTATTCGGAAGTAGTCACAAGATTTCCAAAGGGTGGATCTGCATATTCATACATGTACGCCACTGTAGGGGAAGTATTTGCCTTCTTTGTTGGCTGGTGTATGTTGGTGGAATATGCATTTGGTACAGCACTAGCAGCGAAGGCCTGCAGCCAATACCTAGATGTGGCTCTAGATGGGAAAATGTCTCATTTATTGCAACAACATCTGGGACATATTCGAGTAAAAGGATTGGATACTTTCTTGGATCTTCCATCGATTCCCGTTATGTTAATAGCATGCATTATTTTCATCGTATCATTTAAGGTAAGTTACCAAATATGAAGTATTTTTTTATTTTGGTTTGTTAAAAACGTATTTGTTTGTGGATATTGCGATTACTTAGTGATATGACAATAGATTATGTAGTGGACATAGTTTGATAGTTACGCAATGATCTTCGAAAAAACTATAATTCATTGAGGTAATTGAAATGAATTTAGCAATAATTGCGAGATTCTATGGAAAGCAAAATGGATTGAAATTCAACTATTATTTAGAATGAAAATGAGTAAAATTATAGAAAAACTAGGAGTTTACAAAGTAAATTTACCTGTTCCCCATAAAATTGCTGTTTCTTTTATAACCATTGGAATCCTTTGGAATTATTTATACATTTTAGAATAACATCAGAATGTTGAACAAAAATTTACATTCCAAATGATTGTGCGATACAATTTAAGTTTCATACATATTAAATTTCATTTTATAAATTTAAACTGAAATTCAAAATGTGTAATGAATATATATTGCTTATAACAAAGCTTTCAAAAACAAAGTAATTATCTAAAAAAATTGATAGAATTTCTTACAACAAATATATTTTCCTTAAATCTACGTTTGATAATATTGAGTTGATGAAATCGTAAGAAAAAAATAATATACATTTTCACACGCATTACAAGTGTAAGGAATAGAATAAAAATTAAGAATATACCTTTATTTTTTTATTTAATTCAAATTTTTAATAATTGGTAAAACAATTAAAAAATTAGGATTTATTATACTATACACCAAAAAGAAAAAGCTAAAATGTAAAAATTACTAATTGAATTTCAAGTATTTTAATTTAACAAAAATTAAGGAGTGAAATATGTATAATATTTTATCTTTATTTTTAGGCTCTGTGCACTTTAAACAACATTTTCGTTGTCATCAATCTTCTAGTGATATGCGGAACGGTAGTCATCGGCATATTTAATATGGATTCTGAAAACTGGATCGCTGGTTTGGGATTCTTCCCAGGAGGAATCAACGGGGTAAGTATTCATTCAACGATTTTTAAAAATGATCGAATTTAATATTAATAGATCAATAAAATTAGTAGATTAGTAAGGTTAATGATAACTTTCTGAATGTGATTTTTTTTCCTTATAGGTTCATAAAACAATGTAACATGCTATTTTTATATATGTTTAATAAATATGTATTTTTCCGTAAATTTCAGTAAATTATAGTGCAATTATTTATTAATTGGAACTGAGTTAAGGAACTTTTTTTTATTTTTAAGTCATTATCGGTACACTAATTATTGTACAGATTATATATTATTAAATATCTTTTAATATATACTTACAGAAATAAATGTATGCAATTTTCCGAAATTTATTATGGTTTTTGCAACTCTGCATTACCATTACGTAATTAGTAAAACAATTAAACAAGAAGTAGTTGTACTTGATTTAGATTTCTTTTTCTCCCATTTTGCTGATTGTTGTAAATAACTGTTATTCTCATATGGAAAAAAGAATTATTAATTTACCACTTTTTATTCGTCTGGTGGTTAAGATAAACAAAAAAGAAAAGAAAAAAACCCCGCTATCTTCGCAAATTAGTTTTGGCACGAATTCGAAATGATCACCAAAGGAAACTGTATCCCATTTTCTCAAAATATTAATGTGATAATAGAATCCTATCGAATTTTTCCGTATTCTGACTATCAAAGTTTTATTCTTTGTATCCTTGGAAATAAATCATCAAAAGATATAAAAACATCAAAAAGTAACATGTACAAAATATTGAATTCTCACATAGAAAAATCTTACAACTACCTATTTTATAATTTTAAGTAGTATATGTTCCTTAAAAACAATTATATAAAAATACAGGCCCATTATATTCGTCGAGGTATGCATTACATTAAGATAGCCTTTCACCGTAAATATATCATAGTTGAACAAATCAGGGATTCACTCGTGTATTATACCGAAAACAATGAATGTAATTTATTATTATAATTTAACACAGGAAATAAAAATTAATTCGACTTATTTTATATCATTATAATATCATTACGCCTTGTACATAGAATATTTTATTAGTGGAATGTGGACATTGGTTTTCAATGTAAGAAATACACACCGTTTACTAAGAAATAATTGGACACCTAGGATTGAAAAGAAAAATAATATTTACTTACAATCAATAGTTGGGACACGCTTCACATAATTAATCATTGCATGATGGCTTTCTCCCATTGTCTAGAACCAGGCAATTGACACTCTTTGCTTTTGGAAGGTGGATTCACTCATTGTATCTCGTTCATTTTGTGCTGGATAAGTCAATGCTCGAAACTTTAACCGGATAGTTCAATTGCTAAATCGCATTTTCATCATTCCAAATTATTGTGGCCTCACAACATGACACATAATTAAAAAAAAGAGATAACCCAGACCTCTTGCTCCAGAGCCAAATGCACTATGTGCTGAATAGCTTACACTCTAAGCCCAATCGGATTATTCAGTGAGGACTTCCTCAGGTCAGGGAATGGCATGATCACATCACTACTATTCATGATCCTACGCATCTTAGATATTCTGTGGCTGTTGTAGTACTGTGTAAGAAGTCCCTCACCATTTCCGAAGTGTGAACTATCTACATTGAGAAGGTTAACACTGGGGGGGGGTGCAACATGACAGCCAGCATTTCCGTTCTTTAAAGAGCAACGGTTTACCTTGTACAAATGCCACAACTTAAAAAGAATGCAGTCATTTAAATTTTGCAACTGGTTTCGGTAATGACCGTGCCTAGTATTGTGACCATGGGTACCATTCTATACTATGAAAAACTTTCCCACAACATAACACTACCTTTGCTAAATTTCATTGTTAGAGCACTACATTCCATCAAGAAGCATTCTCTGGTCCTACGCCAAACTTATAACTTGTTAGATCGGGTCTAGATCCTAGATAGAATTGAAAGAGGGTGAATTACAACTCGTTGTAGCTACGGACTTGTTTTCGATGTTCGTCAGTCCACTGTCACTGGGGCATGCAACGTGTTAACTGAGGCACGTGGTTTGACTTCGCGATTGAAGACTTGTGGATGGCTAATTGGAAAAATGTGTTATATTACGGACGGTTTTCAACAAAACAACAATTCTTTATTTTGTTGAAACTGCTACCGGGTGTATTGTGTGTGTGGGTGTGTAGAATATCAGTGGAATAAAATTCTTCCGGATAATTCTGAACAGTACCTTTCAGCCACGAACGTCCAAATTTGTGGATAGGCCGGGCAATAATATATTCCGTCAGGATTGCTTTTTCCACTCACGAATCATGTACGTCATTGCCAATTAAAAGTACTTCTACTCACTGGTAATGTCTCGTACATGATTCAACAATTTTCGATTGGCCTCAGTAACCTAATGGTTATAGTTACGAACTCATGGCCGGAGGGGCAAAAAGTCGAGCCCTACTGTTACTGAAGTCCCACCGCGTAGAGGAGACTGATGTACTGTAAAGACTTAATGTACTTTTGTTGGTGTGGTGCGGTAATTAGGAAAGGCAGATGTCAGCTTAGGTTTCCTCCTTCACACTTGACCGAGGATCAAAATTTGAAGGTCCGTCACCAATAGTTCTAGTGTTGCTACATAGTGCGAAGTTAATATAAAAATCACTCATTTAACCATTTCTGTTATAGCCGAAAATTGCACATTTTATCAGACTGAGAAAACTTTGAAATATGTACATGCCATCATGCATGCGAATGAAATGATTGCATCGTCATTCCCACATCATATATCCATCTGCGATTTGTCTGTTTGATGTAACGCAAAAGATCAGCTTTTAAGTAATTTTTTTAAAATTCCGTTACAATTCTTTTTATAATAACTACTAATAAAAAAGATATATACGTTGCATTTTTATGTTTTTTTCAATACTATTAAATAACAACCAATCATTAAATAATCACGAAAGCAATTTTCTCAAAATTGTTTGGATTTTCTGTTTTATGCAATTCATTAAAAAACTGGAACAAATCATTTATAAGAATAATAAAAAAATCTGATAAATCTGAAGCCAAAAATATTTTGAGTTAAACTCATTTCTTACATAAAATAGTTACTAAATAAATAACATGAATAAATTACTAAGTAAATTAACAAAGTAAACTTTTCTTCTTATATATCAAGAAGTATTATATAAGCAAAAATGTAAAAAAGTGGTCTTTAAAAGGAAAAAAAAAATGAATCACATACAGAAAAAGAAATACCCGGTTATATTCAACGCCTGAAAATGGTATTTAATTTTGAGAGGCCTGGAACTTCTACGCAGAATTTCACTTCATAATTGCTTCAATAATTTCTCTTCTTTTAATTGGTCATCAAATTCCTTTAAACTAGAACGAGAGAGAACGTGACATCTAGCAATTTAAAGAAGAAGAATATCCTGTACAAACTTTTCACCATTTAGCGTTCAAAAGTGCATTCATCTCGTCATTTTTTTTAAAATTTTAAACGAACAAAATCGTACCTTTATTTTTTTCTCTGAAGATTTTTTGTGGTTAAATTCCTTAAGCATTTTTTCTGCTCCTATCTTTTTCTTAAATGTTATAAATGTTATCGATTTAAGTGTTCTAAAAGAGAAAATACTATATCAAGAATATATATATATATATATATATATATATACTTCTAATAACTTATATAAAATATAACAACTTGCTTAACATTCTATTTGGAATAATTATCTTCAAATTAATTATTATTTTATTATTTGCAAATTTTTTAGACTCCGGATTTATTAAACAGAAGCAACTCTTAAAATAAAATAAATATTATACCCAAGGGGTGTTAATAGTCTGTTACTTGGTGTTCAAGAATTCGTAAAATATTCGAATTTTAAAGTGCACAATAATATTTAAAAGAAAGAATATTAACATTGATTGACTTTTACAAATATTTTTGATCTATTTTTAATTACATAAACACACACATAGGAGATGTACTTGTATGCCAAAAAACATTACATATGCTAGAAATAAGTAATACAATAATGTCTATTAAAATTGAAACACCATGAAGAAATGAAAATACAAAAAGTATATTTACTGTACGCAAACAGTATGGCATGAAAATATGATTAAACTTGCAAACAGTTTGAAAGCGTACATGGGTCCTAAATTAGTAGAAACAGCTGCCACTAGTGACAGCTAAAATGGACTTTAACCAGTAAAGCATGGACTCAAACTAGGTTTGGATTACAGAAATAAGCTACACATACCATGCTGCTTCAATTCTATACCCCACTTCATCAACCGAAAAACCTGGAAATGTGAGGCCGGCCAATCTCTAAGCAACCCAAGATCACATATGTTTCAGTGGTTGACATATCTACATACCATGAAGGTCAGGGTAACGATCGAATTCCCTGGGTTTTTAAAAGGTCCAGAACACGGAGTGTAAAATATTTTAAGTGCTTTAGAATATAATTTTTAATGTGTATTTAAATATAATAAAGCAAAACTTATTAAAAAAACAACTCCTAAGAACATTCAGATATTTTGTTTTTAGGGCATTTATAATTATTCTTAAAAAGAAATATGAATGTGATTGCTAACATAAAATATGTATTATAAATATTAGGAATTTAGAAAGAAAGTTTTATGATGCATGCTTGTGTGTTTTTGTGCTAAGAAATTTTTGAATTTTTCTTCAAAATTATTACTTACGTTGCATATGTTTTCGAATCATCATATGAAGAATTGATAAAGTGCTTTATATTTTTACAGATATTTTCAGCTGCTTCTTTGTGCTATTTCGCTTTTGTTGGCTACGATGTCATTGCCATCTTTACCAGAGGAGTACCGCATCGATCTCACACTTTCCCTAGCATTGTCAGCACAGTGTTCATTATAGGTTTACTCGGGGCCTTTTCCATAGCAATCGTCCTTACCCTGCTCATTCCATTCTCAATGCTGGAAGTTCAAGCACCTCTTGTACAAGCGTTCGATTTGCGCCAAGTGATAGGCATGAAATATTTTGTCACATTTGGAGCGATATGTGGTCTAACATCTGCCACTATTGCATCTTTGATGTCACTCATCAAAATAATTGAATCGTTGTCCAGTGACGGTCTCTTGTTCAAGTTTCTTTCCAGAAATCAGTGCCGTTCACTAATTGCTGCCATCTCCATTACTTTTACTCTTTCCTTAGTCAGTGACATCAAGACATTGGTCCATGTATTAGGAATGGGCACATTAGTTTCTAGCATTGCCGTTGCAATATGTGTCCTCTGCACTAGGTATGGCGCCGATCCACAGCTGATGTCCCCATTGAACATGCTGGAGCTCGCTGAGGAAGAATCTGCTATTGATACAACGAAGCCATTCCAGGACCAACATTTAGATCTAGGTGAAAAAGAACTAGTCCAGGACACTATCCGTTCCAAACCTGGTTATGGTTCTCTGCATTCGAGATCACTCTCTGTGGATTTCGTCGACGAGTCTTACATTACTTGCTTGTCTGAACTGTCTCCACACTGGACCAAACAAGAACCCAGCCAAAGATCAGCAGCGACTGTAGCTAGCTTGATTGGAGCGGCAGTACTAGTTATGCTACTGATGGGAGTGATGACCCTTCATGTGCCTAGATTGTTGCCAAAAAGTAAATGGTGGACAGAACTCGTGGCTTGTGGCATGTTCGTTGTGATTGTAGCCTTTGCGGCAGCAATTTGTCGGCAGCCAAAACATAAACCTCGAATCCACAACAGAGTGCCATGTGTTCCATTTCTTCCACTCTGCTCTATTTGGATGGACGTACATCTGATAGTGGGGCTTCCAAACACTGCATGGCTTTTTTTCTTCATATGGTCTCTTTTCGGTAAGTATAAATACTCAGGTTAAGCCGCGCGAACAGTTCATACATACATATAGACGTACTTTGCATAATATTCATTACAAAAAGCAATTAATTTTAAAATTTCAAATTTCCCCATTTAAACATAAAATATATCATTGTACAAATTTATATCGGGTAGAGTTAAAGTTCAATATAACACTTGAGTCAACATATAATAATTGACGGATAAAAATGTATTTCTTTCAATTTTTTTTAAATATATTTTGTACAATCAACCTAATCACAAAAACAAATGTTCACATTTACAACAAATTCAATTCAAAACATTTGGTTACATTGTTTTCCTTCTTTTGAAAATATGTGCAGACTCTGTCATGTTTATTATGTGCTTCATATATGTTTTTATTACATAATCATCCACCTGTTAAGGAATATTGATTTAAAAAGAATTGAATCTCACTCTCTGTACATACACTTAGACGCACGCTTGCACACAAACATATTTTACGGAGGAATACGGATGAGTAGAACTGTTGTTATACAATATATACATGTATAAACCGGGCCTCTCAAATGCATACAAATATATTTATAATTAGAAACTATTTTCTTGCATAAAATAAATGTGAATTTAACGTTTATAAGACTTTTACTCCAACATATCAAATTTTATATCGTGTATTTTAATTTCAACATGGTATCTTTTTCAGGAGCTTTATTGTATCTAAGCTACGGAATCTGGAACAGTTCAGAACGTGAATTCCAAGATCACCAAGGAGTGAATCTCTTGAATGTACCTGAGGATTGTAGTGATTCCGATAAAGAAATTGGGGATCAAAATGTTCATCAAGTGGAAGGAATGATGAAAAAGGCAAAAAATTCCAACTATTCATCAAAGGAAGATATAAATGGAGTAGCACCTATGCACAAACAAACTCAAAGATAAAAATTCAAAGCACTGTGTCAGCTTGTGAATCGACCAAATAACGAGTTTTTTGAAAAACTAAATGTGGAATGTGTGTGCTTATATAAATAAAAATACATGGATTTCTGAATCATATATAAACAGCCATTCAGAATGAACAAACTTCTAGAGAATAATATTACATATATAGAGAGAGTTCATATAATTTTATTACAAAACTGTGAAGCTTTTTTTTTTGACTGAAGGGTTTAGATTTTTACACAGAATTCAAAATTACAGTAACTGGAATTGTGAATTATTGTTCGTAAACATTTATTAGATTTTACCTTATGAAACTGAATTTCTTTATACTGATATTACATGCAATACATTGCTTGTCTAGAGTTGGTATGTCTACTTAGAATTGTAATATATTTTATTTGTACGATTGTAAATCTTCCATTGGAGAATTTACATGAGAATATTTATTATTTTAGTTGCAAAATATTAAAATATCAAAAAGACACTTTGCAATACGTAATAGCAAACGAAAAATGTTTAAGCCTAGGAGATTAGAAATCAAATTGATTTATTGTTGACTGTAAAGTTCACATTTGAATATTTCTGGATAAAAACAAACTTTAAACACATACTTTTTCCGTGTTCTTCCAAGTTGCATAAAATTTGTTACCCTTCCAAATGTGAAGTTATTTTGAAGACTTGATGATTCAATTGGATATTTTGAAAAACACCTGCCTCTTTTATAGTTTTTGATTATTCCAGAAAACAAAGATATCAGTTACTACCTGAAAGAATATATCCAAATATGTATTAACAACGACTGTCAGAAAAACATCCATTGCTGCAAATCATTGTTTTATTAAATTTTGTATGAGCAGTGTATATTGCAATTGGAAAATTTGTATATCTGCTAAAAAGATGGAAGCTTTGTTTTAACTTTATAAATTTGTATCTTAAGAATTTGAAAAAAAAAACTTAAAGAACTCACGGTGAATTATTATTTTGAAACAAAATTTTATATTTATGTAAATCATATTTTTTTCAGTCTAAGCATCTTGAAATTTAAAAAGTAAGATGTGGATGTTTAAAAACGGTCGTATAATCTAAAACTTATATGACTCTAACATGTTTTACAAGAACCATTTTCTTGAATATACTTTTAGGAAATCACAAAGGGGATGGTAAGAAGAAAAAAACATGTATATATCAGGCACACTAACGGATATGGGAATTTTTTCAAAACACTGGAGGAAAAATTGATGAGTGAAATTCAAAATGTTTATGTGTACATATATATACAAATATATTGTTAAATATCTCATATCAGGGAATGTAGAATGTCTTCCAATGCATTTTGCACATAGGATATCATTAATTATATTTATTAAAAAGAATGTGAAATAAATTAAGTACGTTTAATTTCAGCTTGATAAATATTAAAACAGTCATTGCCCACTATATTTTACATACACTAGAGAAAAATTTGTGCAAGTGGTCAAATTGATTGCCTTCTAATTGTTTGTGTGCATTCCATTAATATATCAATAGTTACAGATTTTAAAATATTTTATTAAAAACTAGTGTAAGTCTTATAATTATTATCCACTTAACAATTTTTTAATCATTTCAAGTCCTTCAAAGCTTTTAAAAACAGTTAATATCAACTGGAAATCATTTTTTGCTGCTCCTTTAATTTGCTTATACTTAAAAATTAAACCATCATATTATTTCATTAATTACCACCAGAAAACCAAACTGTTTATTGATGAACACAAACAAATAATCTCTTCGATACCCATGATACTTAAAAAATGAAAGCAAAAACTGATTTTTCTCTCTCAGCTTTGCTTATTGTCATCTCGACCAGCAAAAGTGGAATACAATTTCTTGATGACCTTAATATTTCATTACAGCTTCCTTTACTATTTTCAACGCCATAAAACAGTTATCTTGTCAATTATTGTTAATTGATGTCATTTTTTTAAAAATGCAAATAAATGGTATTTTATGAACATAACTACTTTGTCAAAATTATCAAAAAACAGTTATTTGAATTTGAATTCTTCATTTGTTTAACATTAATTTTGACCTAAAGTATCACTTTCAATGTAAAAAAAGAAGGATTTGATAAATAAGGGGGAAAAAAGGATAATAGGTTTTTCTGCGTAAATAATTCATAACATTGTTCATATTGTATGAAGTACAGCAATTGATGTCACAAATAATTTAAAATTAATAATAAAAAGTTCAGTGTGAAACATGTCAGGGAAGTACATTTTTTACTTGAATGTAAATTTAAAAACGTTAAAGAAGTAAATTACTGCTATAAATATATATATTGCTGGTTTTAACAGTTCAATTCATTAAATACTGATCAGTAGCTGGAAGAAAATGAGTTTGACACAACTGATGTAGAGTATTTATTACTCTGTATGTATTATGCACGTATCTCATCACCAATTTTTTGAAAATATTTATAATTTTTTGTCATCTTCACATTCACTTGCATATAACTATTAATATATTTATTGATATACTACGTTTAAAATTATTTTTTATTCTGGACTAATAGTTATACATGAATTACATTGATATTATACACGTTTCCTTTCACTACAATAATTTCTTGCCGAGATTATGTAAATTGTAATGATAAGTGATTTTCTTTGTCTTATGTATGAGCAACACATAACAATAAATGTATATATTCTGCACTGATGTTGTAAAATAACATAAAAGGGATCAGACAATTACTTAGTAACATGTATGTTACTTATAAGTGCTTCCTATTTAGTAAATATCATGAGCTATTTTAATACATGTCCTTAGAATCCATCAATGTGTAATACATTGTTTCATATGTTAGATATAATGCATCCGCAAATATACACATTGATGTGTGAAATACTTTTTCTCAGAATTTTATGATGTCTATATATTCTTAGCAACAAATCGTTATTCTTTGAGAAGTAAAAGTAAAACCTGATAAATTCATTAGCTTAGTCACTTAAAAATAGTGAATTGCTAATTATTTATATTAATGAACATATTTTTTTGAAATAACCTGAATAATGATTTTAATAAAATGAGCCAATATTTCAAAGGAGATGAATAATATTTTGCCTCATAAAATTTTTATTTTGACTATTATATACATTTTAATTCTTTGAAAAAATAATTTTTTAAGATGCATTGTTTTACTTCTAAGGACATTTTGCAGCATACAGTATAGAAAATCATTACTTACATGAAAAACTAATCATGTAATTGTAATTTATCGATATACTTACTTTCGATGCATAGAGTAATTTTTTTAAAAACTAAGTGTAACAAATTTGTAAGAAATACTATATTAAGAAAATTAGTTACAGTTTTTTAAGCTATGATATATTTAATGCTTATCTAATGATTGTATTGATGGTTTAGATTAGTTGTACTTATTATTGTATAATACGTCTCATTACGATAAGAATGTATTAGTAATAATACCACTGATCAAAGCAGTTCATAAATACTGATTTTGTATGATTTTATTATTTCAAATATACTTTAATTTAAGTAATTTAACTGAAGAATGAGTTTTATTTTTATTTAGTGCAATAAAGTTTCAAAAAATCTGAAATTTCATAATTGAGCAAGTTTATCTTTTTTGGTTTTCTTGATTTTATACAGTTTATTACTTAGGGATATTTTATTTAAACCACTAATTAAATATTGATAAAGTGATATTTTATGAATATTCTTATGGGATAATTTTAATTATGAAAATGTTTGTTGAAACAGTGAAATTAAAGTTGATGTTTAAATAAGTCATTTTCCCTTTATTTTAGCATATATTGCACGCTTAAGGATTATCATATGTGTGTGTTTCCATTGATGTGCTTACGCTTTTTGGTGTTGCAGTGAGCTCTACTATTTAGAGTACCTGTACAAAAATAAATGTATATCAATAAATTGACTTGAAAAGAAAGAGAGACTGTATGTTTGCATACTCTGCTTCCTTTATTAGTTTCTAAGTCATTTTCAAAATAATTATGCTTTTGTCTCAATTTTCTTGAAACTCATTAAGAGTCTGAAAAAAGCAATATGTTTATGAAATAAAAACAAGAATTAAAACAAACTGCTAAAATGTTTAATCGGTACTAAAAATAAATTCCTAATTTAATTCATATATATATAACTCATTTTCCTAAAGTTGTCAAACAATGACAAATTATTGAAAATAATTAATGAATTCATGATCATCTAACTATCTATTTCAAAAGTTATCAACTTTTTCAACACAATTATGACAAGCAATTTTAGAAGAAAAATCGCACCGAAACCAACATATTTGTCCCATTAGTACAACATGCTTTATTTTGAATATATAATCGTATTTATTATTGTATTCAAATTTAAATAATTACAAACAAAGCATGTTTTAAATAACAAGGGTTCCAAAGACTCAATTGTATGAAGGCAAGAGAGGAAGAGATACAATATAGATTAAAAATACTCTCCACATACATATAACAAATAAAAACAAAATTTGAAAAAAGAGGTTTTTAGCGTTATATTAGTTTTGTAATCGCGTAGATAAAAGGTTCTTAACGCAATGCTCGGGGAGGCAGTAAAGGATCTAGAGAATAATGGAGGGGGAGGAGAGGTTAAGACAGTCTAAATACGTACTTACCTTGGCGTACATAAGGTATCCGACTACTTACGACAATATTTTTTTTTAATGGAGAAAGGGTATTTTTTTTTTGGTTTTTAAACTTGTTTAGTACATTTTAAGAAAAATATGCTAAAATTAAGAAGAAAAAAAGAAATTATTTGTAATAAAATGGGAACAAATTGGTAAACATTTACAAAAAAATAACACACATAAACGGTGCTCATTCTGTACCAAAAGCTTATGAACAAACTTTCAATTTTTCCATTCTGATGTGCTGCTATGTTATTCAATTTTTAAATGACATTTAGGATAAGAGATATCCTAAATGATCCTAAATGATTACAAAAGTTAGAGCAAGTTATTATATGAAATTGCTTAAAAAAACAGTGAGTATATTAACATAAGGAACTGTAAATTTTGCAATAAAACAGTGATTGATAAATAAGAGAGTTTTAATACTTCTACTATTATCTAGATTATACACAAAAAATTTCACTTAATTATTTTCGAAACTTTTTGAGCAATCGCTGTCCCCCCGTTAGAACATTTTCAAAAAAACACATTTCGAGTAAAACGCGTTTTAAAGTATATATCTTTCTTAAAGAAATGGTATTTGCTTTTGCTAAAACCCTTGTAGTTTCTGTACTAGTGAATGAAAAATAAACTTTGGTATTTTAATAACGCTAATATGATGGCCTATAAAATAAAATCTTTAAAAAAATTGTCAAACTTTTGCAAAATTCACAATTTTGGAACAGTCTAATACCTTAATAAATTAAGTGATAAATATTTTGTGCTAGTGTTTTAATTCAATTAAATATTTTGAAAAAGCCTACAGTTTTCATGAATAGATTTTTCATGCAGCGAAATCTAATTATTTTCTTATTGCTACCGTGTTCCTAATTATTTTGAATGTAATTCATTATGTATATGTGTATAGATTCAATTCAATACTCGGTAATACTTCTTTGCAAGATGGCAAAAAAAAAAAAAAAAAAAAGATACGATACATGAAGTCAAATATATTTCGAAAAAATCATCATGTGCTTGCAATCGCTAAGTTTTTTACTGAGTGAGCGCACCGTTGTCGTAAACAAGTTGACGAATGCATGAAATCAAATCTATAAAAATCAAAGATAGCTCTAGAAATATCTTATAAGTTAATGTATAATTAGGAACGGTACAATTAAAATGTAGCAAATTTCAATATGGCAAAAATTACATCGTTTTTTTAAATTACTAGTGTCTTCATTAGCATCCTCTTCATAATTTCAAAGACTGTTTGAATAGCATTTAAATAAAAGAGTATCTGGTTTGAGAAATACACCATAACATAAATTTTATTTTTCGTTAAAAATACTTCCGATTGCGTATTTTATTCGGACAAATTAGCATAAAGCGTCACTTCGGCGTTCTTAATATTATGTCCTTGTATTCTAGGTAACGCTTAATCACATGAAACACGAATAAAGTACAATTCAAACTTTTGTTAAATTCTAATTGATTTTAGTGTGTCTTGGTATCTTCTAAATAGTTTTACTTTATCAATAACAATAATAAAACCACAATAAAAGAAATTAGCCAGAAAATAAAACTTATTACACTAATTTATAATGGTTATTTGGTTAGTAAAACTATTTATTTCCGAAATCACGCATACCAAGAAAAAACTCAGTTTATATGTTCCAAAATCGAGAACAATTAAAATTCGGGAATGCTGTCCGAAATTTCCAGATTAAGTCATGTATATCCTGGTTTCCCAAAGAGTAACTGGTCTACGTCAGCAAACATCCAGCCTCTATCTGGTACTATAGCTGGAGGTATTTTTAAGGCGCATAGCCCTTTCGGGAATGCTGTCCGAAATTTCCAGATTAAGTCATGTATACCCTGGTTTCCCAAAGAGTAACTGGTCTACGTCAGCCCTTTTATCTAATTTCTGCGGGTATTGAGATAGCATGAAAAAGTGATTTCTTTACCCATAAGTGAATTCGAAGCACTAAGATATTTAAAAAGTTATCAAAATTAAAAACTAAGTGAAAATATCTATAAATAAATAAAATAAATACTTAAAAATGGAAAACAAAAAATTAAAATTTCCATTTTTTTCAGAAATTCAAAATTTAAAAAAAAAACAGCTTTTTGCAAAGCTATAAAAAGTTAAACTACTACAGAGAAGTTATAATTTCAGAAGTTTATTTGTATCAATGGGAGCCGGAGTAGGTTTGGCTGCTCAACCAATGGGGTAGCAGCTATTCGTGGCAGTGTTTCTGAGCTATTGAGGAGTACCAAGAGGTGAACGACTTACTCCCTCGCACTTGTGGTGAGACTGAGTTTTCTAATTGTTAGTTGGCTTAAGTGAATGATTTCAGGCCTGAGACGTGACTTGGTGTTGACTGCTTAGGTTCGATGGCTGGGGCGTGACTTCAGGAAGAATTAGCCAATGAGGTGAATCGGTAGAGAGAAACCTCGGTTTCTTAATAGGAGATTTTGGTTAAATGATGGGCTATTGGTGTTGACTGCCCTATTCAGAGTGAAAAGTAAATAAAGTATCGGAATTAAATTAAAAAGTATATTGATGAGTAATGATGATTTTGATTCTTAAATAAAGAAATATAAGACCAAACTTTTTAAAAGTTAAATTTTAGAAAATTTTGTGGTTATTCACAGGCTAATAAAACTCAATATTAGGCTAAATTTTGCCAGTACAATTGAATACCAGCTAATAATTTCCTCATCCAAAATAGAAATATGTGACATCGCCGTTAGCATAAAAAAGCAATAGTGTTGATGTCAAAACTATTTCTATTTCTTTTTGTGGTTTTGACTTTCTAAATTAACAAAATAAGTTAGTTTCCTTTGAGTAACTAGCTGCCTATATTGTTTTTGCGCCGAATAATCTAAAAAAAATGATTTTACTGGTCTTACCGATACAATTGAAGATTAATTATTTGGTCTTAGATCTTTTTGTAATTGCTAAAACAGTAAAATAATTAAATTTAGAACAGCAACTCATACAACTCAGAATTAACGAAGAACTAAAAGTAAAATTTAAAGTTATAGACACCAAGACATCTGTCTTGAAAAATCAATGGTAGCTTCACACCCTTGATTGTGGTCAAGTATGAAGAAATTTTTAGCTGCATTTAACTTCATTATTTTGACTCGGTGTTAATTTAGTGCAGTAGCTAATTTACTATTTAAGATAAGGTGCAGGCTGTACATCACTAAGTGTCGCGGTTACCGAAATTAGAACCCGACTGTTACAAGCTGTCAAAACACTTTCAGCCTAAGCCATCTCATTCTTTTCATTTCATTGGTTTTGTTGGGTTTTTTTTAAAAAAATGTTTAATAAACATGTTTATCTGCATTTGATGGTAATCTTAATTAATTTCTATGTTGTGATTTTTTAAAAATAAATAGATAGAAAATTTAGGTAGGGATACTTATTATGAAAGAAGAATTTTTTCTGGATTTCTTTTCTTGTAAATATAGAAGTAGTTTGTGGAAAGCGTTGGCAATATCTAGTGTAGAGGTTCCCAAGGAAATAGAGATTTTAAGTTTTCCTGGCTTTCCCATTTCTATACCACAGATAACAATGAATAATTTTCAATAGATATTTAATGAATATTTCTATCAAGAATATTATCCAATACAAATTAAATTAATTTTAATAATTAAATCTGAAAGAAAATAACGTATTATTAATAAAATAATGTTTTTCATAAAGTGAACCAATTAATTTAGTAATTATTTTTTCTTCGTATTTTTAAATATCTATAATACTGGACACTACTTTATTTTGCGCACGTAAGGCCATTTTTTTTAAAAATGTCTACAATTTATAAAGTTTAATGAGATTTAATATGCATGGATTGAGCGCGCGTTCTCTGCAAATTGAATACATATTCAAAACATATTTTTAATATAAGCATTGCTTTTAGGCATAAATAATTATTGAGTGGTCCCTATAAATTTATATCTCTATAAATCTCTTTTAATAAATATATCTATAAATATCAAAATATCTCATAAATTGTAATTAATGTTGTGATATAAAAGTGTAATATTTGTATATATAACACAGAACGCGATTCACAGTATTAAAAACCGATATTAGATTGAGTTTTTATGAACCACAACGTACTTCAAATATAAAGTGCTTATTTTTTTAGTACCTACAGTATTAACATTAAAGATTATTTTACGTATCCATGAACTTATTTTGAGATACAGGATTATGAGACTACATAACTAAGGGATGGTGTGCATCCAAAATTACATATTTATTCTAATTTTTTCAAAAATATACCAAACAATTAGTATAAATCTTTGCCTTAAGGCGGCAACTACTTGCGACAAATTTGTTTTTTAAGAAAATGGAGATATGGGGATTTTTTTGTTGTTGTTTTTCGATTTGTTTAGTACATTTTACGAAAAATATGCTACAATTAAGAAGAAAAAAGAAATTATTATTAATAAATGAGAAAAAAAATGGGTAAAATTTAGAAAAAATAACATAAATGCGTCCCAATCTGTACCAAAAGTGCATGAATAAATTTTCAATTTTTTAATTCTGATGTCTTACTATGTTATTCATTTTTAAAATGATTTTCAAGATAAGATATATTTTAATTTTTACAAAAACTACAACACTTTATCTTAGTTATTACATGAAATTGCTTAAAAATACAGTGATTATAATACATAAGGAACTGTAAATTTTTTTATAAAACAGTGATTAATAAATCTGACAGTTAAAACACTTCTACTATTATACAGAATATACACAAAAAATTTCAGTTAAACATTTTCAAAACTTTTTGAGCAATTCTGACCCTGTTTGATATTTAAGAAAAACACATTTCGAGTAAAACGTGTTTTAAAGTATGACATATTGCTTTAAGTAATGGCATCTGCTTTTACTAAAATACTTGTAGTTTTTGTTCTAATGAACGGAACATAACAAACTTGGTGTTTTTTTTTAATTTTTTTTTTTTACAAAGCTAATAAAATAACCTATAAAATAAAGTAAAAAAAAATGTCAAGTTTTTTGGCAAAATTTACAGTTTTAGGGTAGTCGGATATCTTATGAGTTGAGACTTGAATATAAATATCGTCTAGGGATGTAACATTATTTCTTAAGATTAAACCTAATTGTGAAATTTTCAAATCCATATTATTGCGGTTCTACAAGAATTTTTTTTATATTACTTATTCGAATTTCAAATTCTGTTTTTATTCCAGAAAATCCTTTTTTTGTGAACAAATGATTTCTTTTCTTTATTTTTCATTATAGAAACTATCTACTCATTCAGGTATTTAAAAAATCGTCAAAAGAAAAAACTGTGGGGGAGCACAAAATATCGTTTATTATAATTTAATACGGGAGAAAACTGAAACACATAAATTTTTGATGAACTGCGTTTCAGAAATGTTTAATTTACGTTTTGTTCAGCATTTCTTAAACACTGGTATTTTAGAATATGTAATTGGAATATAAAATAATTACTAATATGGTTTTTTTTAAATTTTATATTTTTTAAACAATTTCAAGTCTTGTATGAAATTAATAATAAATGCATTCAATAAATAATAACGCATACATCAATCATAAATGCTTGACAATCATCCTAAGATATAATTTATTGCTTAGCTAAATATAAGTGACAAACATACAAATTTTCTACAGCATCCATTTTAGGTAAAAATGTAAAACCTAATTGAAATTTCAAAATATTTTTCCAGGGAAAAAACAGTTAAAAGATCTAGTACTTTTAATTAAAAATTATTTATTACCCTTTATTTTGAGAAAGAGTTCAAAATGTTGTGAAATTTTATACATGCATGATTAATTTTACTGTTCACATACTAAAATAAATTAGAAACGGTTCAATTTTAGAAAAAAATCAGAATTTTCTTTCTAGTTCTACAGAGTATGGATGCAGAAAGTTCATTAAATACATATGCTTAACGTATTTGATATATTTCTTTGTAATATTCTTTTCTGAAAGCCTAAGGGTGTGGGAGGATTTGAAGCAACACTAGCCATAGTACAACAAAATAATCTAATTTATTCACAATATGATATCACCACACAAATTCAACCTAAGAGATGCCTCCAATTTATCACTATGCCGACAATAAACAAGGTAAGCGAGATTGGGAAAACTCTAATACTAATCATACTCATTGAAGGTGCTCATTTTGATTTTTAATCTAATTAATCTGGACTTAATCTCAATGACAATTCGTAACCTTAAGTAATTCAATTATCAAGTATTAAATATATGCGATTCACATTCAATTTGATTAATCTCTGCTCCGATAGTGGTCTAGTCTATCTCTCTCTCTAACCTAAAAACCTAGAGTATATATAGTAGTCTTAATTACATAATCATGTTTTCTTCTTTCAAGCGGAGTTTTATAACAAAATAATTTTTAATGACCAGAAATTCCCCAAAAGGACAATTCGTAGAAATAGTTCAGACAGAACCGTCACATCTTTCATAAATATGTGTAGTCACTTTACCCAGTCTTTCAAAATAATCTACGTATATTATCTTACCTTTTTAAAGAACTTATATATCCCTATATGCCTAGCACGTGAAATTTTGAATTCAATATTTTTCAGAATTTTCAACTAAACTGAAGATATTTGCATTTTGAATGTCTGAATAAAATAGACTTAAATATTTTTCTGTTGATTCAATCTTTTATAAAGTAGAGCACAAGTCAAACTCAACATTGCTGTATTGAAGATTTTATTCTCTTACATCCTTCTTTCTTTTTCAATTCGTTTGTTGCTCTAAAGTAAAAAAACATATATTGTAAGGGTGAAGCTGTTATATAAAATCATATTCAACGTAAAATTTGATGTACGTTTTGAAAGGCATGTCACATATGTTTTTGGCTTCTGACCTTTTCATATTATTCAAGAAAGCAAAGGCTTTTACAACTGGATTTATTTTATATCAGTCAGAAGAGAGTTAGTGGAAATATAAAGCCTTAAAATAAGTATGCAAAACATTTTGGGGTATTGTTCCTTTTTATTCAAGAAGACAGTTAATAAATTGTTTCTCATATGCTAATATTTTATATCTAGAAATCCTTACAAAACAAATAATATTTCCGTAGAAATTTGATGCAGATTTATACATTTCAAATTTCAATATACATTAGAATTATTACATAATATATATACATGTATATATATATTATATATATATATGTGTGTGTGTGTGTTTGTGTAATAAGTAGTATATTTTAATTAACTCTTTATAAATAACCTGCTTTTTAAATAATTTTTGAATCTTTGGTTCGAAAATGACGTTTTATTCGTAATCGAATTGTAACAGCGGAACAGCTCCACAGTGATGCGAGTTTGGAAGCAGTGAACGGAAGAGAATCGAACAACTCGAAAAACTGGCAGTGGACGATGGTAGATGATGTCAGCACGCAAGGATTGACACCTGCTCCGCATGGTGGTGAATGACCGTACAGCTTCCTCCAGGCATTTGGTAGCACGATGGTCTACTGCTACTGGTGTACTAATGTCGGCTTCGTCAATTCGTTGACGTCTGCTGCAACGTGGATTGCGTGTAATGGTGCCTTAATACAGGATTCCCCTCATGGTAAGAAAATCGACGGCTGCGTCTGCAAAGGGGTCAGAAGCACAGAGCTTGGCACGCTGATTCCGGTGAATCACGCATCAAATTGTGGGACCATGATGCCTTCAATCGTGTTAGACGCTATGCTGGTGAACGCTGTCTTCCAAAGTACGTTATCGAAAGACATAGTGGCCTAACACCCGGAGTTATGTTTTGGGGTACGATTTCGTATCATGGACGATCCAATTTGTTATGAATTAGGACTAATCTCAATTGCAACAGGTACGTCCGTGAAGTTCTACAGCCCGAACTCGGTCCTTTCCTTCAAGACATCCCCGGAGCTTTCTTTCAGCAGGATAATGCACGATCACATGTTACAAAGACTGTTCGAGACTTTTGTTCCGCCCAACACATACAACTTTTTTCTTCGCCTGCTTATTCGCCGGATATGTATCCTATCTAGCATGTGTGGGATTTGGTTGGTTGGCATCTCGCTCGTGATCAGCTTCAAAAGACGAACTTTTGCTGCGCTTACAAGCAATATGGAATTCTCTTCCACAAGCAGACATTCAAAATCTGTTTGACTGCACGTCATGTCATATAGCAGCATTTATTGTAGGGCATGGTGGCTACACCAAATACTGATTTCTGACATTTAATTTTTTTTTTTTTTGCTTTGATAATTCCGTCATTTATTTTTACTAATGCAAGTCGTTTGGGCATTAAATTTCATTTAATTCTGTTGATTCCTTCATGGTGTTGCATTTTTTACAAACAGCAATATATCTATATATCTCTCTCTATATATACTTACATATATACATTTATAGAGATGTATATATAAACATATAAATATATAAATATAAAAATATAAAAATATATAAATATATAAATATATAAATATATAAATACAAATATATATATATATATTATATATTATATAATATATATATATATATATATATATATATATATTATATATATGCTAGCAACTGTTTAGCCAATATATATTTGCACTTTTATAAATATGATAGCATTAGTTTTGATTCTTGTTACTTTTTTATATACATAGATGACTTAATCATCTTCAGAAATATAGTAAACTATGTTCCTAGTTTTAAATATTATCCACAATATCTGAAATTATTAAAAACCAATTGTAATAATGAGTCTGTAAACGTTTTAGACCTACAATTAAATGTTAAGAATAATATACTAATTAGTAATATTTTTGATAAAAGAGATTCTTTTGATTTTAACATTATTAAAATGCCTCTTTTTGGGGTATTAACCTACACCTATCTATTTATAGAAATATTAGCTTAAATTTTATAAAAAGAAACAACGATTTAGTCACAGATGATGATGTTAACAAAATAATTATAATCTGTTCTGCAATAATTGCTTGGATTACAACTATGCAAGTAAATTCATTTTGAAATATATTTCTAAGTTATCTCTCTAATTCTCCTTTTTTATGTTTAATTATTTTCTTTCTTTTTCTCCTGTTTTTTATTAATTTCAATATGTTTTTTTGCTTAGTTTAATTACAATAAACCTATCTAGATGGCGCCACTAATTTTTGTTTTTGCTTTTACCAATTTAACACGTCATTTAGCATTTTTGCTTGTGAATGTACTGGTATTTTTTTCGCTCTCTTTTGGATTGCATTCTTTCATGTAAGTTTTTGCTTTATTTTTCTTTTCAAAATTAATTTTATTTTTATCTTGTTAAGAAAAATTTCCTTTCATATTTTATATTGATTTTATTTTATTTTTCTGACGGTTGCAAATGGCATTTGATTGGTTGTAGGGCCTAACTTTTGAATATGATTATGTTTCGCTATTATGTCGAAAATTTCCGCTGTACGGGGAAGGTTGGATCCGTAAAATATATTTAACCCTAATTTTGCTGGTCCTAATTCAGCAACAGCTTTAGAAATCATAATCATAATTCATTTTAGTCCAGTGACACTTCTGGTTTCTTAATTTTAAAGTTCTAACTCTGTTTCATGCTATAAATACGCTTAGTTAATTCTTGTACAATATACTTTTCCATCAATTTTTATAGTTGTGTTTCTTGAAATCTGGTTTGAATCTTCCGGGGTTTTTAGTGGAAGAATTTAGTATTATCAATTTTATTATACTATGTAGTGATTATTCGTACATGAAGTGATTATTCGTAAAATTATTCCAAATTTCTTGCGGATATTAATTGAGTGAAGAAGAAACTTTGGGTTTATGCAAAACTTTTCACTCGACTACGTCCTGCGCGAAACACCGGCGCATGTCGGAACATGGAGAAACCGATTCACACAGCATAGGCAGTTCAGACAAGTTTCGTGCAACTGATGTGCGAAGGAATATTGTTAACCATCAAGCAAGGTGTATGATGATACAAAGACGCCAATTGCACATCTTTATGAAAGGAAGAATCGTTGGAATGCTGGAATCCTCACGATCACAAACCGAAGAGGTCTCAAATTTTGAATGTGGACCAGTCTGTGATCACAAGACTGTGGCAGAGGTTTCAATGAATGGGAGATGTTACCCTAAAACCAGTATCAGGTCAAGCAAGAGTCACAACCCCTCGCCAAGACCGATATCTGGTAATAAGTGCGCGACGTCAGAGGAGCAGTACTGACAGAGCACTGGGTTCGGCACTCACAGTCACCACAGAAATACGAATTTCGAGACAAACTGTTTACAGGAGACTCAATCATGCTGTCCTGTATGCCAGAAGACCAGCAGTTTGCATTTCCCTCACGTCTGCGCATAAACGCTCTCGTTTGAACTGGAGTTTGAAATATCAACATTGGAGTGTGGGAGAGTGGGCCAATGTGATGTTCATTGACGAGTCCCGGTTTAGTCTGAGTAGTTATTCTCGGCAGGTAACGATTTGGAGAGAACGTGGAACACGTTATGAATTAAGAAACGTAACAGAAAGACATCCTTTTCCATCAAGGGGAGTAATGGTATGGACAGGCATCATGATGGACGGCCGCACAGACCTCTACTTCTTTGACACGGGGTCTGTGACTGCTCAAAGATACAGAGACGAATTTCTTGAGCCTTATGTTCACTTGTTTTGAGGTGCTGTCGGTCCTGACTTCATATTCATGAATGATAATGCACCATGTCACCGAGCGGTGCTGATTTATGACTTCCTTGAAACGTAAAACATCCAGCGCATGTCGTAGCCTGAGAACTCCCCTGATTTAAATCCTATCGAGCTTGTATGGGATATGCTCGGGAAACAAATTGCAGCCCTTTTCGCACCCACCAAGCTCCGTTACAGAACTGGAGAGATCTCTCCAAGAAGCTTGAAACCCTTTGAGCACACAACTCATTCATCATCTCATAGAAAGTATGGTAAATCGCTGTGCAGCGTGCCTGGCTGTCAGATGTGACCACGCGCCTTATTAAATTTCAGCATCAGTATTTTATTTAATGTTTTCTGTAATTTTTTATTTAAAGTGTGAATCCTTGTTATGGTCAGTTTTCTTTCAAACTGCTACTTTGGAAAATAAAATTAATTATTATCGTTCTTTTGATTTGCTTCCTTATTTTATAACCATTTTACACTCGCATATAACTTTCTCCGCCATTCTGATTTACAGTTCCTTCTTTATTCACATAATTATCAATTATGCTTAACTTTTGGACACCAGTATATATATATATATATATATATGCCTGTGTGTGTGTATGTGTGTAACAGAGTTATTGATGATCAGGTTCAGTATTCAGTTTTATTTTCAGCATTCTTCAAATATTTTAACTAATTCTTAAATCTTTCTTTTGCCCTCACAAAATGGTATAAAATCTGAAAAAGATTCCATAATTGAATTAATTATATATTCTAAAATGATTTTACAATATAGGTTATTCACTGATGTCATCTTTTAAAAACTGCATTATGCTTTTAATTCTACATTAGAAATACATTGTCCTCATCTTATCAGATAGTATATCTACACATTTTTAGGATAGAATCGGATCTTTGAATGAAAATATATTGAAGTGAATTAAAACATGGCATTTTTATGAAGGAGGAATCAGATATGTAGTATATTTTCAAGAGATGGTTAGAAATATTCTTTTTATGTGCAACTACTATCTAAAATAATTTAATAATAAAATGTGTCAGATAATTTGAATAAGTTCTTTTTTTCAATGAGTTTATTATTTTTTTAAAAAAGGCGTATATTGAGTTTAAAGGTAAGTTTGAAAGAAATATTGTGAAAAATTAGAGATTTATCATACAAAAATGATACAAATTGTTTTTCATCTCTAGTTTATACATTTTTTCTTATTTCTCGCAGCGTTCTGCGTTAAAAGAAAGACTGTTTTTCAGAGGGTATCAAAACATTGAATCATTTTTTGCATTCCTCTAGAGCACACAATTGTTGCTCAGCATCGATCAAAGAGTCGCTGAACGTAACAAGTTTTTATCTGTAAGAGTAATATCTGAAGAATACGGCAGATAGGTAAAATATCCCATTTTCCAAGTAACATATGGATGGACATTATCATGCTCTAAAAATACTTTCTTGTATCTCTTCTGATATTTCGATCGTTTCTTCTTTAATGCTCTTCTCAAACGCATGAATAGAAGTCCGTTCAGAATCCATGTGATGATTTCATTGAAGTTTAGCAGCCTATATTATACTATTGGGTTGTTCAGAAAGTAATTTCGTTTTTATTGTGGAAATGAAACACAGTTTTTGTATAATAAGCAAATACTTTATTAAATTATATATTGGCCATTCTGGTCCAACACCTTTTGCCATCTTTCTGGTAGTAGCATAATTCCCCGCTCATAAAATTGTTGGTCTTTGCTGGCAAAAAACTGACCAAGGTGGTTTTTGACCTCCTCATTTGAGGTGAAGGTTTTACCGTCTAAAAAATTTTGGAGTGACCGGAACAAATAATAATCCGATGGTGCCAGGTCTGGAGAATATGGTGGGTGTGGCATTGTATCCCATTCAAGCTGTAAAAGCTTTTGGCGAGTGACCAAACTTGTGTGAGGTCTCGCGTTGTCTTGGTGAAACACTACACCTTTCCTGTTGATTAGTTCTGACCTTTTCTGTTGAAGTGCATCAAAGTGCATTCAGTTTGTCCAGCTGATGACAGTAGACTTCCGAATTAATCGTTGTTATCCGGTAAAAGCGGGGGAAAAAACGATTCCTTTAAAACCCCACCAAACATACAGCATCACCTTTTTTTAGTGAATACCGGCTTCGGAAATGGTTTGAGCCGGTTCATCTTTTTTGCTCCATGAGCTCTTGCGTTTAACGTTGTTTCATACAACCCATTTTTCGTCCCCAGTGATGATGCGCTTCAAAAACGGATCATTTTCGTGACGTTTGAGAAGCAAATCGCAGACGTCAATGCGGTGACACAGATTTCTCTCTGTGAGAACATGGGGAACCCATACATCGAGCTTCGAGGATAAGCCCAGGCCTTTCAAGTGGTCATAAACTGTTCAATTTGATAAATTTAACCTCACTCTGATCTCACGTGTTGTTATTCGCCGGTTCGCATCAACTAATGCCTTTATCGCGTCTTTATCAGCTTCAACCGGCCTTCCCGATCGTGGTGCATCTTCGACATCAAAATTGCCGGATCGAAATTTAGCGAACCAGTTCTGGCACTGGAGTACTGTCAACACACCTTCTCCATACACATAGATCAATTTCTTTCTGGCTTGAACCGCATTTTTACCCTTTCTGTAGTAAAACAGTAAGATATGTCGAAAATGCTGCTTATCGCTCTTCATATTTAAAAGGGCACCAACCAAAAACTACTGCGTAGAATTAATTGGAATTTTTCACACACAAGCCTTGCTATACGAGCTCTCAAAGCATATAAAAATTATACGGCTTAAATGTGAAGTTGAGTGCAAAAAATAACAATTAAATCCTCTGTCGGGAAAAAACGAAATTACTTTCCGATCTACCCAATATATCTAGGCGATTCCTATAACTGCTGAATTTCGGTTTTGATCCATGAATTTTTGGCTTTATTGCCGAAACTTCACGCACGAATTCTTACGAATTGGACTGTGAAGAAGAATCCACTTTACAAGAAAACATATGATATATGCCTAAAAAAATAGTTCTTTATTTTCCTTTGGGGCAAGTGTTCGCAAGTGAAAATCTTCCTTCCACTTTGCTTGGTTTTAAATTCGAGAACAGCCCTTTCTAAATTTCGGATGAATTCCACAGATTTGAATTGAAATTAAACTGTTTATTAAATATCTTATAAAGATTCTGCAAATTCTTCTTGCTTTTGAGATAAATCTTTGCTCAATTATGTTTCCAAATCTACATCTTCAAATTGTTCTGGCTTTCCCTCGCATTTCTTCTACTCCGTAACGAATGGATCAATTTGAGACCATTCAAACCGATATTTGTAGGTTCAGGTTAACGCTAGTCCCCTTATATTTCACTCAGGACTTGATGACCTGCACCTGTGTTTCCCTTTAAATTGAAGCTTAAAATAAAATTTTCCACAAACCCCGTTTTTCTCGCACAAAAGAGGCCATATTGTGATTTAAAAAGTCTCTGTTGCTTACTTTTCAAACAAATAAGAAAAAACATGCTAAAATTTAACTCCTAAATTTTAACACTGTAGCATGAAGGGTAGATTATGGTCTAGTGTGATTTAATGCTAATGCTGCTCTCTCATTTAAATCATTTTAAGTTTACTAGTATACTGATACATATTTAAGAAGTCAAATTAAAATGCTCATGTCATCTGATATGATATATAGGTAAAAGACTTAAATAAATAAAAACTTATGTAACTATAAATAACTATATTTATTATTATTAGAAGAAAAAAGTATCAATATATATTAAAGAACTATATACAAACAATATCTTAAAATAAAGTAAAATATATATATTTTTTAATTCTCGAAGGGAGTGATATTGATAAAATATGATACTAAGAGGCTGGCTTTGAAATCTTTATGTATCACCTATATTACTCTGTCTTGATTGTTTTTCCTTTATGTTACCTTCTACTTAGCGAATTTGTTACTTTAAAACTTTTTACTCTTAACCACTTTTTTTTTCTTCTAAGTGGTTTTATCAGCCTACAGTTACTTACGTTTTTAACTTATTTATATATATATATATATATTATATATATATAGCTTTTTTATCTTTAAATTCACTTATACTCTTTATTTTTATTGTTTCCTCTTACCATGTCTGTGAGATTGTTATATATACTTAATATTGCTTCTATTTTTGCTTCCGTGGCTCCTTCAATGTTTTCTTTTATATGGGTTTCTTTTGCTTCTTCTCCAATGTGCATATATATACTAGAGTAATTGACCACTATAAAAATAATTTTAACAGTCACCAAACTTTCTTTAATTTAACATAAAACCCTAAAACTTTTTTTTGATTTTAAAAATTCACTAATTAATCACAAGAACACATTGTTGAAAAAATGCTTAGCTTATTATTTGTACATTTACATTTGAAAAATTTTAATTCCCAATTGTGAATTTCTTAATGAAATGAAAATAATTTAAGAAGCTATTTTTTATAAATTTGTCTTTGAAGAACTGTTTGTGAAATAAGAATTTACTTTCCTATAAAATGTTAGAAAATGAAACCAATTAATTAAAAAGAAAGTTATAATATTAAAGTCAATTACGTTGAGAAAGAACCTTAAATAGTATATATATCTACTGATATTTTTTTGTATTCATTTGAATAAAAACAGGGGGAAACATTTAAAATTTGCTTTGAATATTTTCAATTTTTATTCGTCTGTGAACTACATAAAATGTTAATCTTCAAAATAACAGTTGTATTCTAAATTGACCTTGACAATGCTTTGCAGGAAGAAAAAAACAAATGAGGAAATAATCTCATGATTTGAAAATATAAAAAAAATCTGCAAATATACGAGTGTTCATATCAAAACTTCTCAGCTAGACTATTGCTTGTAAGGGAAAAAACTCTATGGATTAATTCTATATTTGCGTCAGACTAGACGCAACATTACGAACCACAAATGGAATGTTAAGAAACTAGACCTCATGCCTTGACAATGAAAGAACATTTAGCCTCAATAGATTTAATGCGTTTCACTTTCGCCACAGGAGTCCTCAGGAAGAGAATGCAAGCTAGATAGTGTTTAAGACATTTTCACATAAATACAGAATGTTTGGTAGATTTTTTTTGTTTGCACATTGTATTAATTTAACTACTATTTTACATTAGAGTATAAACATAAATTATCACTTTCTATTTATGTAATGAGTAACGGATATAATTAATTAGAACTGTATTTACAATTTTAAAAGTATAAAATCCAAATATTTGTCTATAACTAAAATTCGCACAAAATAAAATGTTTACTTTATTATATTTTTAATTGAAAATATTAAGAAAAAATTACATATCCTATTTTTCGATATTCAAATTCAAAACTATCTATATTGGCATAGCTTTAAAAACCTTCCAAGGTTTATGAAAATAAATTAAATCATTTTAAGAGGTAATTTGAAAATATGAGAAAGATCCACAAGAGAAAGATGAAGGTTTGCAGAAATAGTACTGCATTAAATGAATTCCAGATGTCAAGCGAAGTGACGAAGCACCCTATTACTCAAATATCCGGACTGCCATCATACAGGAGAGGGAAATTTTAATATTGAGATGACATTCTTCAATTTCTTTACGAGCAAAACCTGTCAAAAAACTATTTTTAACAATGCACTAAAAAATTGTAAGGGGAAGAAATTAAACGACAATCAAAAGAACTTAATTAATTTGAAGCGAAGAATAAAATTTAAGTTAAAAATAAATTTCACCAAACTTAAAAAAAGAAAGAAAACGATTTTCTATTTTTGAAACTTTGCATAGGTTTTTGAAAGATGCATGGATCTATAATGATTATTATTAAAATATCAGTAAGCAATTATAATAATAGAGGAAGCCTGGAATTTTTAAGACAAAATAATTCTTCTGAATTATAATATTACTGTAATTGGGATAAATACCTAGCAATTCTAAGTTTTACTAAATGCATACTAAATTTTATATATATACACCTTGACCCTACATATATAATTCAAAGGGAAACTCTAATTTTAATACACACACACACACACATACATATATATAATTATATATGTGTATATATATATATGTATATGTATATATATATGTATATATATATATATATATATATATCTGTGTGTTTGTGTGAGTCTATACATTCTAATAGCATTAAGAAGCAATCCATTTTATTGAACGTGTATTATCCGAGCTACTATTTAGATGTATAATATTTTCTATTAAAAATATCTCTAAAAAGAATATAAGAAGTATTTAAAAGAGGAATTATTCTACTAAATTTAACATAAACTGCAAAATAATATGAATATATGTGAAGATATTCTTGTGTATTTTTAAAATATGTATCAAATAAGTTTAATATTTAATATTATGGCTTTTTTCGATGTTATATTCATTTCTAACTACATATTTCTTCGTTTCCTCAGTTGAGAGAAGATACTAAGTTTTGCCACACAATTTTCTCTGAGGTTTGAGGGCATATAAAAATTCTTGTATAATACTAAGCTTAAAAAAATAAGCAAACATATAATCAATTACTTTTCTAATCAACCTGAAACAAAAGCATATCATAAGAAAAGTTAGAATGATTATGAACGTCTATGCATTTTAACAATATGTATTACTAATAAAGTCTTTTGTAGTGACATAATCTACATATTTTATAAGTATAAAAGAAAATTTATATATATAAATGTTTCATTAATGTCAAGAAAATTAAGGAACATAGGTTATGAAAGTAGAACGGGAAATGTAGCATACAATGTGTAAAAAACTAGAGAACTTTAAACTCCAAAGTAAAGCTCAGCGCGATGCCTCAACAATATGTCTTAGGACACCAAAAACATTTTAAGTGCATGCGTGTCTTTGATTAGTTAGGTTCAATCTAACTAAATACCTTCAGAGTGGGCGAAAAACTTAATTTATTGTCTTGAACCTTTTCGGGAAATTAAAAATTTTCGCCAATGAATATAACTTGCCGTAATCTATTAAATTTTACTAAATGAATTTCGTTACTTATTATCAAGTTTTTGAAGAAACCTTTGAAAGAGAACACCTTTAAAGTGCAACAGAACCTTTTTTAATTAATTTATTTGTAAAATGTTCCATGCTCCACATTGCAAAACTTGAGGCTCACAGATGTAAGTGGCAACAGCATGATGAAAGCCAAATCAAAACATTTAAAGATATTTATGATACAGATAAAAAAGGGAAAGGAGAAGAAGGAAAATAAAAATATAAAAGAGATGAGATACCTAAAAATAATATTAAAAATCAAAACGCAATTTATAAGCCAATGTTTTCACTTAAGGCTATACAGTACCCTTTTTCAAAAACAGACAGTAACAGAAAAAAAAATACGTTTTATATTCAGATTAAATTATTAAGTTGTTTCTGAAAGTAAAGAGTCAGCTTGATAAGCCGTTATTTTACAATTTAAAAAAGTTAAGAATTTTTGTGTTTTCAAGTTCTTATAAAATGCTGAATTTTTAAAATATTTTATTTATTTTAAGTGATTTATGTTTTTCAGATTATCGAAAACGAAACTTAGTATGGATTTGAAAATCTGTTCAGTTGTTGACTTTTAATAGTTATTTTTCTAGTTAACTAGGAAAAAAACACAAACACTTTTAAAATATTAATGTTAGCACTTTAAAAAAAAATAAGTAGAGATCTCAATCCTAAATCCATACACACCTTTATAGAACATACGTTTGAGAGTATATACAAAAAATTTTAAGGCTCTATCTTGAACAGAAAAACCCTTATGGATTGGAAAACATCTTCAAAATTAATAGTCTGAGAAAAATGCATTTAAAGTTTGTAAAGTCACAAAAAAAAACTTATAATATCCGCAAAGATCCAATTATTTAAATGTGTTATTTTGCAATTTTTATTATACATTAAAACAATGTTTTAATGAAATATAAATAAAAATATTTTTTTTTCAATTCAAAATATATTTTTGCAAAATACTGTTAGCATTTGTTACGACGACAGTTTTTTAGCTTAATCTTGACCTAATATTTTCACAAAAGTTCTGAAACACAAAGCGTTTATGTACAAAACAATAATGATACTAACTTCTGCTAAAAAAGCCAGTTTTGTTCATAAAATGTAATTTTGTTCAGTTTTAAATCGGACAGCTTAGGAATTTTAGCTCACGTTGTATGACTTTAAAATACTGAAATATAGTACTGCAATATGTTTACTATAATGTAGTTTGGTACATCAAGGACATATTCAGTTTTATCTGGAATACTTGAATTCAGAATATTCATATCCGGAAGTCTAAATGCAGTGTCAGCTGAGGATTGAGTTTTACTTCACTAGGGAAAACAATATTTAAACCGATATTTAATGTTCTGTTAAAAGCGAATTCTAAATACGTTTATCTTTTTAGAAGGCTAGCAAGAACATTAAATTTATAGCAGAAGTAAATGGAGCAACATTATTATTTATCAAATCATTTGAATTTTAACTACAAACTTAAAATAAGCAATCTTGTGATCACAGATGAAGTTTGGGACACAGGATCAACAGACATTGTTATAAAAATAATCAATATTATTTGATTCAATCAATTTACTATCAAACAAGATTATAAACAGATGGACAATCAAATTAGATAACTGTTTTAAATTCGAAACACAAATAGTTAAGCATTTACCTGAGTGTGATCCAATAGAATAGTACTCGTTAGATCTCTACTGGGTCAACTATATTTCAGTCTCAAATTTCTTCTCCTTTTCACCAGGATTTCGAAAATCACTTCATTAATATCACTTTAATAACAGCGTAAGGACTAACTCTATCTATATTGCTAGGGTTTAAATAGCTCTCAAGTTAGTATTAAGTAAAGTTTATAAACTCAAAGAAGTATTTACCAAAGATAATTAGTGAACGGACTCGAGTAGGTCCCGTCACAGCCTATAAATGAAGATAGCATTGAACTTACTCTATGAGAACATTTATACATTCATGAACAATTGAATTAGACATTAATAAGTCGCAGATAAATAGAGACTCTCTTCGTGAAAGGCGGAGTGAATGCGACGCCTTAGGAACAATAATAACAACACGCGTGCAGGATAAATATACACTTAAACCTGTTTTTGTGCGGTGGATAGGGACCGCATAAAAGAAACGCATAAAAAAAATTGCACAAAACTTCACGAATAGCTATAAAATATAGTTTTCGGAACACAATTTTAAAAAAAATTTTTATGCGGTGGATAGGGATTGCATAAAAAGAGTCTCACGTTTAAAATAACTCAAAACCTTACGCAATAACTAGTACATACCTGGAATTTCGCCAAACGTTTTGGAATCTGATTTAAAAAATACATTTGCGAACTTTTTTAAATATTTTATTTACATATTATTTTACACATACAAAACTTTTCAAAACGTATAAACATTATCCTTCGCAGTCTGACAATTTACGCGAACTTTCCTGTGATAAACTGGTTCAAAATCGCTTTCGTCACTTGAAGATACTATCTCGCACTCGTTTAGAGTTGACTTTTTTTCAGGTACCATATAGTCAGTGATTAGTTTTTGCGACGACTGTTGTTTCACTAGACGCTTGTATATGTCCCAGTAGCCAGATATGCACGACTGAAGCTCCTTTTGGAATTTTGAAGTTCTTTCAGAATTGGCATCGATTGTAAGAAAATGACATTCTAATTTATGGCATAGTTCGAGTCCTGCATAGATTTTATCTGCTGTCATATGATCAGGTTCTCTTTGAAACAGAGAGCTTTCTCTGAGAGAGAGCTTGCATATGACATAATTGTTTTGTATTTTTTAAATGTCGAATAGAGTTTTGGAAAGGGACTACTCATAAAAAATCGAAAAAACTAATGATCGATCAATCCTACTGATTTTTTTATTGATAACTTCGTCAATTATGTTCAATTTGATTGAAATTTTTATTTACCGCACAAAAAAAAATCACATAAAAAATCGCACAAAAAAATCGCACAAAAAAAATCGCACAAAAAAAAGACCGCACAAAAACAGGTTTGAGTGTATGCTTGCAGGAATTGGTGTTATCATGTGGGAAAGTGATACCAGGATGTGAAAAGAAAATAATAATGCACACTGCTGCAGTAAGCCTTATCAGCTTATCCATGCATTGTTAAAGCGACCCGAAATTGATTGTTAAGGTATAACTAGATTGAAAAGCTGCGCAAAGGATAGCAACCTATACCATCACTTTATATAAGCGCAATGGTTGATTGTCTTTGTAAAAAATAAATAAAAACTACTCCATCATGATCATTATCACCGGCCTTTTCAGATATGTATCAGATTCTCATTCAAAACTGAAGCAGCGATTATCGCTGAACACTTCATGATGCCAATCTTCTATAGCTATTGTGACGTCTACGACATCACTTTCAACAACTTTGCTGAAGATATGGGCTTTAAGGCAGACACCATAAAGACAGAAATCCTCTTTTCAACCAAGCATTTTGAGATGTTGGAACGTTCCAAAAGGGATATGTACCTGTAGTCTGCTTGATAGAGAACATTAAGATGGTGTTGGGATAGTTCTGATCTGTCAATCTTTCCATGCATTCATGCATATTGGCCTTCTAGAAATTTCATTCCGCTGATAACTTTGTTTCATCCAGTAACTATTGCTGTTAGCATGCGTTACATGGGCTTGTTTGTATATTAGAGATAAAGCGTATTTGTGCTCGGTATGGCCAACAAAATTCATACACGCTAGAAACTATCCAATTTCGACAGCGTCATAAATGCATTTTTGGTTTTGTCCACTGGGAAATGAAATGTCTACAATGAGAAAAAATAATCTTTCAATAATAATTACATGTTTTTGTATAATGCTCTCTCTAACTCTGCAAAAGAATTGTTCGCATAATCAAAGGTAGCATTTATAGATCTAGGAAATTTAAACATTTGTTGACTCAATGAAAAGAAATTTGCATGTCAATTTTAAAACGGATGCAACTTTCTTAAAAGTGTGTTTCTGCTTTTATTTCCTTTTAAAAGAATGTGTTATGAAAATTTTTATTTAATTTCTAAAAGACTATTATTCCATTGATCAAAACACATTTCTGTCTTCTTTCAAAAATAATCTTAACCCCTTAACTGGTTGGTCCATACATAGTAAGGGCTACCGAAAGATGACGACAAACGTTGTGTCGTTATGCTGTACGTGCACTGATATGTTCTTCTTTCTGTCTTTGATTTTCATATATTTTTAATTCTTATAATGAGATTATATAAATATTAGAGTTTTTCAAAGATGCAGTTTGTCCACAGTACTAAAATACATCTTATCCTGGATAATGATTGTGGTGAAGGAAGGATTGTTTACTTGAAGACAGGAAGTTAGATTCTTGAAAATATTCGATTAGAACCGGAATTAGCAATTCAATTTGAAATTTGTTGCTTGAGAAAAATGAAAATGGACAGGTAATAAAAAAAGCCGATATTATCTCTGCCCCCATTGCAACGTAAGATTTAATATTACACAATGTTTCAAATTGTGTTTATCATACAAAATACTCAGTTATTTAAAAAAGACGTACGAACATGACATTTTTTGTAAGTATGAGAAAAATTCTCTTAAGATATATGAAGCATTCTTCATAGCAACAGAATGTACTTATGAAAAGCAAACATTTAGAGAGTTTTTGTGTTCCACAATTATAAAATAAAAAAAGAGTGTGAATACTTTACAGGGGAAATTAAAATAAAATTCTTGCACTTTTGCATTCAATAAAGTTTTAATCTTAGTTATATGTAATTAAAAAATTATATTTTTTCGGAACATTTGGGGGGGGGGGATTACCACAAAAAGGGTTTAATACCATACAACTTCTTAAATTTTACCTTATCTTAACTTGATATTATTTCTCTACTAATATGTAATAACACTTTTTGCATGTAATAATATTTTTCAGTTAGTCATTTCATCACATGTACTGCATAATATTTCCCCTTATGTAAAATGAAGAAATTATAAATTTCAAAAAGCAATAATAATCGTAAAAATAAATAAATTTTATCTTTACTAAATGATTTCACAATCCAAAATCAGCAGCATTTGAGTGGTGATGCGTTAAATTTTATATAGAGAGCTGTGATTTCCCGACATATTTTCTAAACATCTTTTCTATATAAAAACTCAAGTACAGTAGTTATTTTTATGTAAAGTAAGATTTACGACAGCAATATTCATATTTTATGATAGAATGATATTTTTCTCACAAGAAATAGAAGTAAAAATATTTTATTACTCATAAAATGTTATGAGCCAAATTTTTCCTCCTGAGATAGTAATATTTATTTGTCTGAAACCCATTGAATTAGAAAAAATGCTAATGTATTGGGTAAAAAAGCCAAACACCAACATTACTACAAATATTAAAGAGAAAATAATTTTTAAAAAAACAACGAAAGAATTATAAATGTTCTTTACTTTTAAGAAACGTAATCCATGAGAAAAGTCTCTGAAGCCTCGAATCATATTACAACATCAGTAACTGGTTTTGTAAACACAAAGTTTTGTTTTATTTGTATCGTGTTTTGTATAAGAATTTATTGTCTAATTTAAGAGGATTTCGTATCAAAATGCATACACAAATTGTAACAGAAACTATGTGAAAATTACTGCTATAAAAAGTTCTAAAAGCAAAAACGCGATATATGTCTTCATTTACTTTTATATTTTAATTATCGTCGAGTCTAAGAAATACATTTCGCTTGGAAAATATAAATTTTAGTGTGATTCAAATTGATGATGAGAAAAAAAATAAAATATATCTTTAGTAGCACACATAAATATATTTTAAATAAATTTTTTTTTTCTAATAAAATAAAATAATACACATGGATTAATGGGTTTCGAATAAATTCAGCAATAAATATTCTTTTATAGAAGTATTTTAATAAATATTTATTAAAAAATATTACCCTAACAGAGGCTAGTAAATTCCTTGCTGTAGTGTTCTTAATATGTTAACAAGTAATGAATACATTTACATTAAAAAATGGAGGATAATTAGGATATAATTTGAATCGAACACGGAATACTGGGGTATTTGTAATACTAAAGAAATGAACTTTATTTAAGCTGAGAGGGGAAAAAAAACATGCTTTCCTTAAAAGTTTATTAAGAAAAATCAAAACAAATTTAATTAAAAATAATTTAGAATAAATATACAGTAAAATGCAAGCCAGTTTCTTACTAAAATAAATTATATTTAACAGCATCTGGGATATTAATTTTTAATATAATTGGACGTAAGAATTCCGAAGAAAAGTTTTTCTCAGAATATATAGGCAGTTTGAAAGTGTCTAAAAGTAATACATTCATGCAATTTATTCTAAACTCCATTCTTTGGTTACATCGAGTAGAGGAATATAATTCACTAAGTTTACTTTAGGAAATGCTAACTGAAATGTAAATATGAAAAATTAGCTGTCTATTGAAATTCTTAAGTTAAATCAAAATTCTTAGAATCTTTTTCTAAGTTAGCTAAGTTTAATTTTTAAGGTGTAAATATCTGCCCTTTCGAGAAAAGAGCTGATACTTTGAAATGAATAAGGCATGAGGACTTAAATTATGTTGAATAATTTCGTAGAAAAAAGTTTAATTAGAAAACAATCCTCTTCTACTTAATTTTTGAAATTATTAATCCCTTTTTAATAAGCATCCATTTTTTTCGGATGCTGAGCTCATATTATTTATAGTACAAGACTTCACTTTTTTTGCATGCTTAGATGACGCACCGCATATTCCCGTGTATAATCTGTGTACTTTTGGATTTTTTATTAGAGTTAGAGTCGGCTATATAGGGATCTGCTAATTTTAGAAAAATGTACTTTAAGGGGAAAAATGTTTCATCGTTTTCTGTTTTTTAAACATGCACTCGTCATTTTTATCTTATGACATTTTAAGTATTTTGAGTTAATTTAAATTGAAAAGAAAGTAAAAGTCTCGTAAATCCTACCAAATCAAGCAATAATTTGAGTTTCCAAATAGTTAGTAAATTTCACATTAAGTGGAATATTTGAATACACAAGATCATCACATGAAATTTTCCTCTAGGACACGAAACACAGATCTCCAATAAAGTGATATCTTTTATGATTGTAGCATACACCCTATTTCATAATGTTTTTTCATCTACATTCAAACTTATTTCTCATGTAAGGAAAAATACCTATCAATGATACTGTTATTAATATTTTCAGCAAATGCAATTACCTGTAGTTTAAAATTAGCTGTATAAGAATTTCTGTCGCGGTCATTTTGGCAACAAAAAACAAATATTTCACAGCATAACACACAGAAAAAAAGAAAAAATTCTATGAGCTTCTGATAGAGTTAAACAAAATTATAACTTATCGTCATTAGCGTCTGACGTTTTACTTTACTTCAGTTACTCCCATTGACCTCCTAGCGACATATGTGACTCAATGGTGACCAAACAGGCTTATACGCGGTTTCCGAATTTTGAGTAAATTTTTTAAAAAAAAATGCACTTTTATCTTATACGTGGCTCGAATTATACTCGGAAATGCATATAATTTTTAATATTTCTGCTCACAAATGTAAGGTATACTTTTATGTAAGAAACAACTCATTACTGTGTTCAATGCATGTTGAACACTTATGGTAAAAATTAAGATATTTAAAGAAGTGTTAAGTAATTTGAAGATAATTGAATTTAACTTAAGAAAACTTTATTTCAATACTAAAAGCATATTTTAATTATTTACAAAAAAATCTTGTTATTTAAGAACCTATTCAAGCGCCATAAATCTAATATTTTGTGCGACTAAAATCCAATAGGTTTCAAAACTGTTTGATTAAACAAAATTATTTTAAGAAATATTACTTGATGAAACTGAAAAGGTGTCGATAGTTTGCTACTGTTTTGTGATAAACATATAATTTTATTATTATTAATATTAGGAAAATATTAAAAAATAAAATTGTAACATGAAGGAAACAAATACAAAAAAATATTTATTGTACTTTAATAGTATGATATGAAGTAAAAATGATTAAGTGCGCAAGCAGTTTGGGAGTATGCAATGATGCAAAATTAGGAGAAACAGCTGACAGACTTGGCAGCTAAAATAGGCCTTACCCTGTTAGGCATTGAGTCGAACCGGGTTTGGAGGACAGAAAGGAGCTACTCATACAATGCTGCTTGAAGTCTATGAGTTGTTTCATCAAATATATTAGATGTATAGGACCTAGGGTCAGTCTCCTAGCAACCCAAGACCAGGAATTTTCAGTGGGTGAGAGATCTGCTGACCAAACATGCCAGGGTAACAATAGAATACCTTGTGTATGGAGAAAGGTTGGAACATGACGTACAAAATATGGTCTTGTATTATTTTGTTGGTAGATGGCGTTTGGCAGGCCTCAACGATAGGGTACAACCATTTGACGTTTAAGATGTCAGAAACGTACCTATTTGTTCTCACACCACCGTCGATCTGATCTAGAGTTCAGTTACCCAATGGGAGCCTAAGCCATCCCACCAGGTGCAAGGTCCCTATGCCGACATCGAATGTAAGTAGGCAAAGAAGAGTCTTCTGACACGTGTAAGGTCATCACAATACTGCTAGGAATAAGAATCAGAATCGATACTTGTTTGTAAAGACGACATAGAGAGACACCTGTACCTAATTTTGTCATTCGGCACACCAGAACTACCGCCTCTTTTTTATGCTGCATTATCAAAGAGATGAAATAATGGCCGCCTTGATGAATGTTCACGCTTCTGTAAACGCCGTCGCACGTTGCAAACGGATACTGGGCGTGTTGAAAACATACTCATTTTTTGACTAATGCTCCGCGACATGATTGCCTGGCTTTGCACAGTTGACCTCTCAATATGTCTGTTCCTTCAAGCATTAGTTATGGAAGGACGTAGAGATCATGCGTGCCGTTCAGTATGACCCTCAGAAACCCGTAGATTTGCATAACAGTGGTTGGATTTCGATTAATGCAGCTGGGGATTTCGCGGTACGAAAATCCACTCCCTCAATAGACAATGATCTTGACTCTATAGAAGTTTTACACTTGCTGGTAAGCATTTCTTCTTATTATTCGAGACATAGCACAATATTCTGAGCACACTTAGACCATACAAAGCGCTTTTGGATTGAGATATCCACTAACCATTTTTTCTTTAATTCATGCTTCAGGTGTCCTTTCTCCCTACTGCTTTGTTCTAAATGCGCTGAAATATTAATCATTTGGATATTCCAACCTCTTCTTCCTATCAGGGGATTTTAATGTTCAGCACATTATTTCTTTCTGTTATTGCAGTTTTAATGGCCAGTAGTGTTTAAACAAAAACTCAATTTTTTTCAATATCTCAAAGTACTGACAAATGAAAATTGCAATAACATTTTGCAGTCATGTATCCAACTTCAAACAATTTCCTAGCAAGTACAAATTAGTCATATCTATGCTTACTAAATAACTTCCAGAATGACAATTAGCTAATATTCAGAACCGAAAGAGAACGGGCATGTATTCAATAATTCAAACTGTAGAGGGACTAATTATTCCGTGCATTATATCTCCAAATCGTTAGTTTAAAGCCGATTCTACTGTATTCAGCGTTTCAAGTAACTTATTAATGATAACTTTGCACTCGCAACAATTGGTATTTCTACGAACATTTAAACTTCTCTTAGTCCAACCGCGTTTGCCATCACTTATATTTGTATATTGGGTACCTCCCCATAAAAAATATTTATCTTTTAGGGGTAAAAAGAAATAGGATGCGTTTCTCATAAATGATAAACATGAAGGACTCTCATATTGTTTTCATATTTATTAAGAATACTGATGATTAATTAAGTATCAGTAAAAATTAATCCAGTATTTATTAACCATTTTATTGTAATTAATTTTTTTAAGGAAACAATAGTAAAACAAAGCATATAATGATGATTTTAAAAGGAGAATTCCCGTCATAGGATATTATGCGTACGCTTTTACGTAATGCTATATTAATTAGTCTTTAAGAAATTACTTCTTTTTGGAACACATATGTTCAACTTCATATACGAAAGAGACTGACGCCAGCAAAAAGTAATACGTTTCCCAGAAATAGCTTTAAAAGTACTGTAAAACGTCGTTTATCCGAATCAATCGGGATGGGACACCGTTCGGATAAACGAAAACCGAAAGCGATCCATGCAGTATGTGATACTGGGCACTATGCAAATATTGAAAATCATCACATGCTGGAAACATGCTTGAAGGAAAAACAAAACAGGTGCAAAATGTCACAATTTTACCTTGATTGGGGAAACATTTTACTTATTTTTCGAAGCACCACTGTACACCTTCGTTTTTTCAATACAAGGCCTCTGATTCAGCAGCAGTAGTTGAGTAGGACAGCAATTTTATTGTTGTTCGTACCAATCTATAGCAGCCTCAAATGCAGGAACGCTTCAGCAGTTGATGGACCCTTGCTACTTTCATTATTGTTATCCTCGTCTTCATCCATTTCAACGTCAACAGGTTGGATTCTTCTTGCATGGAAGTCACATCTCATCAACATTTAACAGTTTAAATCCACAATCTTCTGTATCACATGCCATTCAGGTTTCTCCATCAATAAAACTCAACAAAATAGCGCGTACACCCCCTCACTTGGAAATTAACTGACCTAATATTCTGCGCAGTTGTTTACCAAATCACACAACTGAAATTCCCCAAATATCCCTCACCTTGGGTTTTGCCGCTACTTTTGGCCTCACACGAAGCAACTGTTGAATGCATTTTTCGAATACACATCCAGACTTTGGTTCGGATATTTGACGCTCCGGATAATAAACGTTCGAATAAACGACGCTCTACTGTACATAAATTATAAATGGTTTGGAGGTGAATGCAAAATTACTTTCTTTCATTTTGAAGTGCTGGGCAAAACATGTACTAAAATGTGCAACTATTTAAAGCACACCTTTTATCAAACCATTCCTTAATTTCAAAATTTCTAATTTTTGAGATAAATTCCAAAATATCAGCACTGAATAAATTTTTTTAAATCATACTTATTTCAAAAACAAATTTGTTAGTGTTGGTTAATTACTCCTTTTATTTGTAAACAACAGCAAAAAAAAAAAAAACCCGCAAATTTTTCAAAGTAAAAAGTTTTTTTAAAAAATTACTTAACTCACCGAACGATACGATTCAGCATACATAATTTTATAACAAAAATAAGTTCTGAAAGTTTTTTATGAATAAAGATCATCCCCATGTTTGTGCCATTTAAATTCTTTCGAAAAAAAAAGAAGAAATAATTATTTAAATACTTATACGATACATTTATATATATATATATATATAGTATAATAAAATGAAATAAAATAATAAGACAAAATATTACCATTCACAAAGCTAAAAAATTGAAACCCGACTTTAAGAAACATAACTAGAAAATAAATGTTGGAAATGAATCTTGTACTAGATTTAGATAAAAATATGCATATCAGGAAACAGAGGTAAAACTTTTAAAATGAAGAAAAAGAAAAGAGTCTATGAACTGAAATAGAGACCTATTACGATTTATAAAGATGTCGCTGAATTAGAACCAACGAAATATGGCTTAAGTACAGCAGAAATTAGCACCATAATAGAAAAAAAAGAGCCATGTTGAAAAGATAGGCCTAAATCTATCACACATGAATTTTGCACCAGACAGTAAAATAAATATAGTAAAGTACATAGTAAAGAACTCATTGAACAAAAATTAAAGATAAAAATATATTTTCTGTATATAGTTTAGATTTTGAAGATCTTTTTAACCCTATTAATATTGATAGTATGATTAAAACACTTGTAAAATTACATAAAGATAATTTATTTAAAAATGTCAAATATGATAGATTTGGTTCTCAACTTAGGTTAGTTCTAAAAGAGAACTATGTTTATCATAATGGTAATTATTATCTACAGATTAAGGGTCTGCCCCAAGGTTGCCCTGCTAGCAAATGTCTTGCCAATTTATATTTATAGTATTTTGAAAATAGTTTCATAGATATAACTTAGAATATTACTTTTTTCGCTATATAGATGATATAATCATTTTTGGCAAGCAAGACAACTTTAAACCTAAAATTAATTTTTATCCTCAATATCTTAATTTAATTCATTCAAATAGTAACAATTATGAAGGAAATTTTCTCGATATAAAATAAAATTAAAAGATAATAAAATATTTACTAATATTTATGATACACGAGAAGACTTTAATTTCAATATTATAAAAGTACCCTATTGGAAGTGTAATGTGCATGTTTCTATATTAAGAAATATTTTATTTAATTACTCACAACGCAATAAATTTCTAGTTTCAAATAAATCAGAAGAAATATAAAACTATAAACATTTTACTAAATACTGTTTAATTCAAAAATACCCAATTAATTTTATTAATAGATATTTGAATAATGAAATTCTAAATAGTAAGGATTAAATTTCCATAGTTTATAAACAGGTTATTATTTTAAATTTATTATTCTTCCTAGATAGTTATATATACCCACAATTTCTAATTTAAGAAAAAATTATTTCTTTAAAATTTAATTTAATTTTTATATTTTCTAATCATATAATCTTAGTGTCCTTAAGATAATGGTAGTATGTTTACAATTTTTAATTTATTATTTCTTTTCTTTTCATACTGTAGCTAAGTGCTACTTTTCAGCTATTGCTTTGCTTTGATTAAGTATTTGGGTCCAGAAACTGGCAATAACTTGTTTATTGTATGGAGATTTAGTGCGAGCTTTGCGTTTATATATGAAATTATTAGGTCAGTTACCTTTTTCTCATAATGGATTTAGATTTCCTATCCATTATTTTCAATAGGTTTTTGCTCAGTATTATTACCAGAAAGGGCTAAGGTTGGCTGGCCACAAAATGTGTTCAACCCCACTTTTATAAAAAATATTATGTATAACCTGTCCTAAGTCACAGCAATGTTGAAAAAAATGTAACATCCATTATTTTATATTTTTTATATTTTACTCTATTTTAATTTTTCATATTTCCTTTTAAAATATGTTGTCTGGTTATCTTGCAATTTCAATGCTTCCCAGTTTTAATCATGTTTATTCATCTATCTCTTGTAGATAAAATTTGATTATATATATATCAGTACCGGATTACTCATTAGGCGAAATAGGCTATTGCCTATGGGCCCCGCGCTTCTTAAGAGCCCACGAGAGCGTGCTCTGTTTTCTGTTAGTGTTCCAAAAATAGGTTATAGGGCCCGAAAAGTTCGACTGACTAGAAGCTGGTATATCATTTATTCTAGCACTGTATATATATATTCAGTTTTCGTAATCAGTTTCAATTCTGGACAGGGTGAATTCGATTTTGCTGTATTTTTTTAGTAAAATGTAAACAATTAGATTTCGTGACTAAGCTAAGAGTGACCACAACAACGTATCATTTTTTTAAAAGAACACATTTCTCCCTCAGGCTCCGACGAGATTGAACATCTCCTGTTTATTAGACAGACGCTTTAACCAACGAAGCCACAGCACCAACGAACATTCGAGACGTAGTGAATCTGATTGTCTTAATTAAAGAGAAATTGTAAAAAGGACTTGAAAAGTCTTTTATATTTAACTAAAAAATACAGCAAAATCGATTTCATCCAGTCCTGGGTTCATTCTTATCCCATGTCTAACGTTGGAAACAAAGTTTTTTTTAAACACACTAGAACTAGGCCTATGGGCGACTAAAACCTCCTATCACTTTTAAAAAGTACAACTTTCACCTACGACGTACGAACTCTTTAGATCCGGTTTGCTGTACAGGCGTTTGAACGAAGTTAACCATGGCGACAACCGAAGTTCGCGATTTATTGAACCTTATTCTTTTAATTTTAGAGAACACACTGTTGTGGTCGCGCTCTTAGCTTAGTGCCAATGTATTTAAAATAGCTTTGTTTCCAATGTTAAACATGAGAAAAGAATCTATCCTGAAAAGGGTGAATTATATTATGCTGTAGTTTTTTAGTAAAATGTAAAAGACATTTCACAAATATGAAACTTTGGACCAAATTCTCAATTAAGGCAATCAGATTCACTATATCGTGAAGATTTAAAGGCGCCGTGGCTTAGTTGGTTAAAGCGCCTGTCTAGTAAACAGGAGATCACGAGTTTGAATCTCGTCGGTGCCTTAGGAGAAAGTTGTACTTTTTAAATTTGGTACGCCGTATTAATCCCTCTTAGCCTGCTTCCGTTGTGTTTAAAGGAGTCTAGTTTCCAACGTTAAGCATGGAATCTGAATCAACCCAGGAGAGGGTGAATTCGTTTTTCTGTATTATTTTATTAAAATACAGAAGACTTTTCAATTACTTATGGAACAAAGTGTCTTCAATTAGGATAATTATATACAATACATCACAGAGTTTCGTGGGCGCCGTGGCTTAGTTGGTTAAAGTGCCTGTCTAGTAAACAGTAGATCACTAGTTCGAATTTCGTCGGTGCCATAGGAGAAAGTCGTTCTTTTTAAATGTGATACGCCATATTAATCCCTATTAGCCTGGTGCCGGTGTGTTTAAAGGAACCTTGCTTCCAACGTTAAGCCTGGAATCTGAATCAATCCAGGAGGTGAATTCGGTTTTGCTGTATTATTTTATTAAAATATAAAAGACTTTTCAAATACTTATGGAACTAATTCTTTTCAATTAGGATAATTATATTTAATACATCTCAGATGTTCGATATTTCCGTGGCTAAGTTGGTTAAAGCGCCTGTCTAGTAAACAGGAGATCAGGAGTTCGAATCTCGTCGGTGCTTTAGGAGGAAGTTTTTCTTCTTAAATGTGATACGACCCTATATTAATCCCTCTTAACCTGGTGCCGGTGATTTTGAAGTAACCTTGCTTCCAACGTTAAGCATGGAATCTGAATAAACACATTAGAAAGTGAATTCGGGTTTGCTATATTATTTTATTAAAATACAAAATACCTTTCAATTACTTATGGAACAATTCTTTTCGATTAGGATAATTAATAAATACACCGAGGTTGTGGGGCCGTGGCTTAGTTGGTTAAAGCGCCTGTCTATAAACAGAGATCACGAGTTCGAATCTCGTCGGTGCTTAGGAGAAATTTTCTTTTTAAATGTGATACGGGGCTTATCACTTCCTCTTAGCCTGGTGCCGGTGTGTTTAAAGGAACCTTGCTTCCAACGTTAAGCCTGGAATCTGAATCAATCCAGGAGGGGAATTCGGTTTTGCTGTATTATATTATTAAAATATAAAAACTTTTCAATTACTTATGGAACTAATTCTTTTCAATTAGGATAATTATATTAAATACACCCTGCAGGTTTGTGGGTGCCGTGGCTTAGTTGGTTAAAGCACCTTTCTACTAAACAAAAGATCACGAGTTCGAATCTTGTCGGTGCCTTAGGAGGAAATTTTTCTTTTTAAATGTGATACGGGGGGGGGCCGTATCACGTCCTCTTAGCCTGGTGCCGGTGTGTTTAAAGGAACCTTGCTTCCAACGTTAAGCATGGAATCTGAATCAATCCAGGAGGTGAATTCGGTTTTGCTGTATTATTTTATTAAAATATAGAAGACTTTTCAATTACTTATGGAACCAATTCTTTTCAATTAGGATAATTATATTTAATACATCTCAGAGGTTCGTGGGCGCCTTGGCTTAGTTGGATAAAGCGCATGTCTATTAAACAGGAGATCACGAGTTCGAATCGCGTCGGTGATTTAGGAGGAATTGGATCTTTTTAAATGTGATACGGGCCGTATTATTCCTCTTAGCCTGGTTCCGTTTTGTTTAAAGGAGTCTTGTTTCCAACGTTAAGCATGGAATCTGAATCAACCCAGGAGAAGGTGAATTCGTTTTGCTGTATTATTTTATTAAAATACAAAAGACCTTTCAATTACTTATGGAACCAATTCTTTTCGATTAGGATAATTAGATTCAATACATCACAGAGGTTCGTGGGCGCCGTGGCTTAGTTGGTTAAAGCGCCTGTCTAGTAAACAGGAGATCACGAGTTCGAATCTCGTCGGTGCCTTAGGAGAAAGTTGTTCTTTTTAAATGTGGTACGGGCCGTATTAATCCCTCTTAGCCTGGTGCCGGTGTGTTTAAAGGAACCTTGCTTCCAACGTTAACCCTGGAATCTGAATCATTACAGGAGAAGGTGAATTCGTTTTGCTGTATTATTTTATTAAAATACAGAAGACTTTTCAATTACTTATGGAACAAAGTGTCTTCAATTAGGATAATTATATTCAATACATAACAGATGTTCGTGGGCGCCGTGGCTTAGTTGGATAAAGCACATGTCTAGTAAACAGGAGATCACGAGTTCGAATTTCGTCGGTGCCTTAGGAGAAAGTTGTTCATTTTAAATGTGATGCGCCGTATTAATCCCTCTTAGCCTGTTTCTGGTGTGTATAAAGGAGTCTTGTTTCCAACGTTAAGCATGGAATCTGAATCAAACCAGGATAGGGTGAATTTGGTTTTGCTGTATTATTTTACTAACCTTTTACACGCTACACAATGTTCCAATATTGGTACATCAAATTTGAAATTTTCTGAAAAATTCAATTTTATTCATATTGTTTCATAAAAATTATTTTGAAGACAAAAAGTATGAATTAATTTTTTGAAATTGAAGAATTGTAGCTAAATTAAATAGTCCCTCTGAGAAAAAAATTCTAAATAATGCATTTTTTCTACTTTTGATCGGACAAAATTCAAAAATTCATATAAAATTCAAAATTTAAAAAAAAATTATTATTTGATAAAAGTAATTAAAAATGATCATTATAACTATAGACTGCAAGATATTATTAAAAATACAGTTATTTGTTTTACTATCTGTTTTGAAATTTCAATGTTCCAAAAATGGAACATTGGCGTGTAAAGGTATACTTTTTCACACAATGCAGTTTTTATGTTTACAGTTCACAGAAGAGTGGGAAAGAATTTCTGAACACTAAAACCTTGTAGTGTGTGTTGAAAGAAGATATTCATGAATTAACTTTCGTTTCGGCTCCCTCTCTCAACTCCCCACTCCTCCTTTCAAGAGTTTCTGGACAATCTCAAGGGAATTTCTCACCTTCAGCAAAAGTAACTACCACGTGCGTTTGTTGATAGTTAGATGTAGCGTATGTCTTATTTGGAGAAGATCGTCACATAATAAGGTTTTATATAATTTTGTGCTACGTGAGTTAGTGAATATCCATTACGCTGATAAGATGACGCATTCATAGCCATTCCGGACTGTAGAAGAGGCTTTGGAATATTTTTATACACAATCAGATGAGAAGAACCTATTAATATTTGTCCCTTTTTTTCTTAAAAGAAAGTGGGTGATTTACTGACGAATAAGATATCGATGAGGATACTTTTCAGTCTGTTCTACCAGTAGATGTTTGTTGCAAAATCGAAATTTCTGCAAGCATAGATGATGATGAAATAACTCCTGTATGTCAGAAAAGAACAACGAAAAAATGCCTCAAGTGCGAAAAAAGATTGCTTGAGAAATGTTTTCCTAGCTATACATGGACAATAAAAATAGTGTAGGACATAAAAAACACATATAAGAAAAAACAATAATATATTTTGTCTTTATTTCTAATTTTAAAGAATTTTGGTAAATCTGTATTTTTCTAATTTTTTTCTTCTTTTGCTTTATTATAGTACAGCTTTGAGGATTTTGGTATGAAGGTTATTTGTTTATTTCTTTGTCCTACTGATGTTTTCCTTTATAGTTTCTAATAAGTGTTTGTAATTTTCTGAAATGCATAAATTCCTGTGTATAAATTATGTTTTTAACTTAATCTGTTTTATTTTGGAATTATATTTAAAAGTTTACTTCAGATGTGGCACAAACAGGGGACATCCATCGGGGAATATACCCCACCCCATCGGGGTACATTTAAAAAGCTCTGCAGGGAAGAAATGATAGATTTCTC
>BMAO01012929.1:0-17505 GCA_019973975.1 Trichonephila clavata
TACACGGTTTGAATAATATGAAATTACATGGAGTACAAATGTGTTTCCTCCGTTCGACAAAAGAGGCCATGGCCCATTAAATTGCGGTTGAAATTTACAGATATAGAGTGTCATATCATAAGAATGTACATCTGGCAACAACATAGCTTTGCAGTTTTAACGATTTCGCATCAGTATCATATAAAGATTTTGTTCGAAAATGTTATTTTGAGCCAAATAGATGTCATTTATGGAAAACTTTTGAAGTGATAACTTCTTTAGGTTCGTTTTCCTGAATAGTGAATCTAAATTAAACGTCAGGTTCGTCAGCGTGACGCTCATTTGAATTTAATTGGCACCAGTCAGCAATCATGCTCGGATCTGCGTCGCTAGTTTAGTTTTGAAATGAAAACATTTTTTAGGCTTGTGTATTTTTTTAAAGTAAATATTTCATGTACACTTTTTCCAATGAGGAACTATTTTCTTTATTTGAATATTACTGTCACTTCCACTCAACTCCAATCAAGGATCGAGAGAAGAGAAGCGCAAGGAAAAAAATTACTCTTATGTAAGAGATCGAAGTTAAGAAGAAACGAAACAGGAATCTAATTTTTGATGAAGTAGAATAGAATTTACGCACAAAAATGTCCCCAAATGATTAAAATCTGAAATTTTATTGAAGTTAATTGGTGAGAAAGTTGCTAATATGTTTGTTTATAATTAGTGATGACAGCTAAGATATTATGAGAAAATAAAAACGTTAATTTTAAAAAGTACGAAATTTTTCAACATGTGTGCTATAACATTTGCTTGCAAATAATTGAATTCATTTGTGTTATCCCTTATTCTTTTGAATATAAATTTTTTGATATCTTTTGAATTCAAAATGTTGTGCATGTATGTTCTTTCACTTTTATATCTTAATACTTACATGCTTATAAAACAGACTCTTCGTTAAAAGCTGTTTGAAAGCAAACTATTAATGCTCATTTTGTTCAAAGTTTTTATATATATCCTTTAATTTTAGAGAATATAGTCTCAGTTTAAAAATTCCATAATTTATACTTTTAGTAATATCTCTGATTTAAACAATTCTATTTAAATGTACATCATTAATGTAAAATGTTAAACCTTCAACATTTTTCAGCATTTAATTCCTACCAATTGTTAAGGATAATTCAATCGTTTGAAAATAACATTTCATTCGTGATGTATCGCATTCTTGAACTATAATTCCAATAATAAATTTTGCTTTTACTTTTGAGGTTTGTTAACGAATGAGAAAGCGATAAATTCACTCGAGTGTAAATACATTACAATAATTGAAATATATAATGTATTGTTAAAATATTATTTCCTCCGAGGAATTTGTGCTTAATTGCAATTGTTCATATCAATATTTCGGTGATTACAATTAACATAATTAAATATCCTTTTGCATTAGTCAGATTTCTACGTTAGTGCAACTATGGCATACAAATACACATTAATTAAGTTATCAATCAAAAGGTTATTTGTTTCATGGTGAAAGGGAATTAATATTCAATAAGTATTTCATTACAGCAGAGAAAACTTTCCAAACTTATTTGACATGGCGGAAACGTTATTCAAGATTATGAAGCAGATTAAGTGATAATGTAATAATGTGATTTAGTATTGTAAGTCTTTCATTTTCTAATGTAATTTTACTATATGTAAAAAATAACGTTTGAATTATATCAAATGGGCTGATTTCCATTTTCTTAAACTTGTCAAAGCTTAACCACTTAGGTGGTAAATTTTTTTGCCGAAAATGTTCCAGAAAAAGTTTACTTTACACATGGTATATAAATGAGCATACTTACTCTAGTAAAAATTAAAATAATAAACATGTTTTTCGTCATAATTTTAAAATGCTGTCAGTATGAAGAATTTACGTATTATATTTTTGAAGAACGGGTAGTATACAATATCAACCTACAGTTTAGGAAAAGATGCTGTTTTGTGAGTTAGTTTTTGCAGAATTACTGAATTGAGACCGTTCAAACGAATGGAAAATATGCCTCCAGTTTTGTGAATATTGCATTAAAACATACAAGTTAGTTTGTTTGCCTGAGTAAAGACTTCGTATAACCGTTTAGATGATTCCTTGAGATGGAGAGCCATTGGCAGGCATAACTGGCCGGTCTGAAGTAGGTGGCTCGTTCGTTACAAGTGGTCCAAAAGTGGTCTCTTGGTAATAAAATCAATTTCCAAAATGGTACTGTCATCAGGAAGGTTGGGCAAGGTCTCCACAAGATCGACTTCTGCACAGGATTGCTACCTGGCATTAAGCGCAAGATGACATGGACCACAACTGCTCCTGAGCTTACTAGTGACTTGCTGCTGGTGTCTGGAAGGAGATTTTCCTGGCAAACAGTCACAACCAGCCTACAGAGAAAGGCCTTTACGCCCGGTGTCCAGTCTGGTGGCATCCCTTTGACTGCATTCAGAGTAAGAAAGGCTATTGTGAAGCTGAAAACATCAGTCATGGATCTGCAAAGTGAGGCGGGTTTGGTTCAGTGATGAGTTGAAATGTACCAGGCAAAGTGATTCCCCGATGAGAAAATAGAGCGCAAAACCATCCTCCTACGTAAAGAAATCTACAGTTTGTGGTACGAAATTATTATGTGTGTGGCATAATTGGGCATCGTACACCACTGTACGTTTTCGATGCGAGTGCTGTCAGTTTACAGTGCTTTAGAGATATGATCTTGGAGCATACGTGAGGTTTTTTTTGCGCATGGGCCCAGGCGACAATAATGCGCGGCCACAAGATCTCAATTTTTAATGAATTTCTGAAGAAGCGGATACTCATCATATGGATTGACTCTCGAGATCTCCAGATTACAATTCTATGAGCATGTTTTGGATAATCTAGGAAAAACATTTCTGATTGTACTCCTCTCCTAGGACCTCAGGAATTAAAAGTCCCACTTTTGGAAAAAAGTCTTTGTTGACATAAATACTTACAGACATCTTCATAAACAGAAAGAAAGCGCTTTATGAGGCTTGTATAGCAGTTAACAGTGGCCACACTCCATATTAGACTGACTTTTCCCCAGGTAAAGAGGTCTCTTGAATCCTGATTTCCTTTTTTCATGTGACTTGTATTTCAATTAACAATTAAATCTTTTCCATATTGTTATGTTGCTATATTCTTAAATTGTAATATGTATTGTTCTTAAAATCTAATGTCTCGTGCCAAATTTCGTGGTAATATAACGAATAGTTCATCAGTTTTCACAGATTTTATGTTTGTAACCTTAATTTTGGACATGAGTACTTAACAAATGCGAAAATGGAGAATTTTATTTAAGTTTGCAATTTTAAAGTTTCACACTATTTTTTATTTTATAATCGCAGAACACAAAAAAAACTATAAAAGTTTGCTTTTTATAAGTTCAGTTTACATACTATGAAGAATGCTTCATAATATCCTTAAAGAAATTTTCTCGTACTTACAAAAAATTTCATGTGTCCATACCTCTTTTTCGAAGGGTTAAGGATTTTGTGTGTGTACGGATATATATATCTCAGCACACTTTGAAGTATGGTGCAATACTTATATTACAATGGGATACAGATGATATCGGTTCTCTTGGATTATCTTTCTTTTTTCATTTATTCTAAAGCAAGAAATTGCACATTGCCATGGCAATCCTGCTCTTTTTCAAGCATTCTTAAGAATCTAATTTCCTGCCATTAATGAAATATTCCCGTGTGCATCCCAAAGAAAATCCCTTATCAGTAGTAATTCAGTACATGGAAAAACAGCATCACTGAAAATCATTAGAGCAAATAATTTCAAAATAAGAATTAAAATCTGTCCAAACCAAAGATAGAAAGAAGAAAATATCAATGTCCTGCAGCGTAAAGGAAAACCAGTTGTGGCCAGGTTTCGGTAGCTCGTGCGGTATACGATCAAACCAGTTAAGGTGTTAATAAAATTGTAATATGAGGAAAATCAATTAGTTCTGAATTAAAATTTTTTACGAAATAAATATCATTAATTAAAATCAAAAAGAACTTTAAGGGTTGAATTTAATTTCATGTCTCCCAACATTGTTTTAAAATTTACAAAATTGCAAATTTTTTTCGTATCGATTATACATTAATACCCCTAAATGCTGTTTGAATATGACCTGCTTTCTTTGAATATATCTTAGCACAGCTTATCATAAAGTTTTTCTAACAGAATAAAAACTTAAAAATCAATAATTTTCAGTAACAAAATTGAAAATTGATAGGAAAGAAAAATTTACATATATTTTTCCTATCATTTTGGTAAATATTACCAGGAAAGATTTTGTTCTTTTTCTCAAAAAAAATCTTGATTTTGTAGCTATAGCTGTTTGAGTAAATTATGAAATCATTGACCGTCCAATGAAAGGTGAAACTCTAGAATATTTTATAATTCAATCAACATTTTTACAGCCTTATTTATTAATCTTATCTCAAGTTTAATTTTTTAATATATTTTCCGAAATTATGAGAGTTATTTCAATAAAAATTTGGTCAAAAATGTGTTTAGACTTTCATATAAAATATTCTTGTACCAAGCGTATGGTAGAGAAAAAATCAGGAGACAAGAATTAAAATACTTAAATCAAAAAAACACATGATATCTTAGACATAAAGACTTAGACATATTAAATCTAATATAATTGTAATCTTCTAAATCAGCGATTCCTTAACTGTAGTCTGTGGACCCCGAGGGTCAACATCGCCTTTTTAGGGGGTCTGTGAAGGTCTATCATCTATTGTTCAAATTTACATCTTTTAGCAGTCTCTCTAAAAAACCTCGTGAAAAAATTGAATGATGTGCCATCCTTTACCAGATCACTAAATTGTCCCAAATAAAAGTATGTTTGCTAAAACATGTATTTCAATCGAAATATGAACTTAGTTTTTTATTGCTTACAACAGCACATAGCCATTATTTAAAAACGCAGTATTTTTAAAAAATATATAGTAGAGAAACACAAGTGCAAAGATTAATAACCGAATTCACATATCGCATTAATACGTTAACGATTGCATCCATCTTACTTTCCTAATGGAATTGTGCCTAAATTATTTATTTATTTGAAACTAACATTTTGTAATAATTTTATATACATGTGCAATTAGAAGTTCCCTGTTTTCTTAAAGAAAATAGAAGAGCGTTAAAAAGTCTGAATAAATAACAAACGCAATCTTAGGATTATTGAGGATCCTTTAAATCACCCAGCCAGGTGTTGGGTGTCAGGGAGAGGTGTTCCACGATATCAGGCTGATGCATAAAAGGCGGGGGAGGGGCGGTGATTGAAAAGATTGATTGATTGATTAAGAACCGCTTCTCTGATTGCTAAAAAAACATAATATTTTGCTAGTAATACATGATACTTGTAATTGCTAAATTACAAGTATTATGTGTTACTTTACATATTTAATTCCCCTCAACATATCGTCTGTTAAAAAAATTAGACACGTAAATATAATTCAAATATAATCAAATTTTAATAAGTGACGGAATCGTTTGATGAAAAATATTTCTGGTCTACTGAAGTAGTTTTTCAAAGAAATTTAAATTGAAGTTGGAAAAACATAATGGGATTTTTTTTAACACGCTTGAATGAAATTTTAATCACGCTTTATGACTAAATATCATTAGTTAATTATAGTTATACATGTGCAAGTATAAATAGTTTTAAGATTACAATATTTTGTAATTAAATTATATTTATAATTTAATTGGTGGTAGTAACCTGTTTTCGAAGCAACAATTTCTATGGTTAGAGGTGCTTGTTTGTATCACAGCTATGTGGAACGAAATAAAAGATAATTAGCTTCCGAGGGTGTGTAAATGGAAGCTTAGAATGAGTGTGAAAAGTTTTTGGAATGTTTGGGAGATATGAGAACGGTGTTTCTCTATTCCATTCGTCCGTTTTGCACTCTGGCGTTTGTGGTGAAGGTTAAAGTTACTTATATATGAAATAATTTTAATTCTAAGATTATTTTTATAACATTAATTACAAACAAGCTTCTTTATTCTAGCTTAATTAGTAGGAATTTTATAAATATATTAGTTTTATACTCTTAGCTTTTAACTGAGATATATTGTTTAGTTTACTTCTGATAACCCTTTGTTATATCAGAACAATATGAGACAAATTTAATAAAAAGATGATCCCCTCCTTTGTTTTTTTTATTTGTTTCGTTATTATTCTTTAGAATTCTTTTGACCTCAGTGTTGTGTCTGAAATCAACCTGGACTGTTGCTCAAAGATCTAGTTTCTTGCAAATCTAATTTTAAGCTTTAAAAAATTATATTCCCTCCATAAGAGCTTCAAAATAAAAATGCAAAAAAGGTATATACATAATTTATATTGTTTCTTAGAAAAATTATTATAATTATGTGTTTGTATTAAACAAGCTCTACAATACTAATAATTCACAACTAAGAATTTGTTTTATTTATACTAATTCTGTTTATAAGCATATAGCTTTGCAGAATTGTTTCTTAAATCGGAGAGGAATGCACACCATATCTAAATAGTTCCATTACAGAGAAAATTTACAGAAAGATAAAAGCTGAGATTCGAATTTTTTAAAAGTACTTTAAGTTAATAGAAACTAAAAAAATTAAGTGTGCTTTATAGTAACAACAATTTTTTTGAAATTGTTTATCTTGAAAAAAGTAGTTGAAACTTGCAAAAATCAGTTTTATTTATTAACCAAGCAAATAAAAATACAAGCGATGGCATGGATATTTCAAAAATTTGCTGTTACCTTTATAAAATAATTTCTGAAATCGTAATTAATTAAATTTTTATTTAATATTTTTTATCATTTTCATTAATCAATCATTTAAGTAGGCTTATTTACTGGGTGTGTTATCTATTCCATAATGAGAATGTAAATAATAAATGGCAATTACTTGATACAAAAATAGTCTTTATATAATAAAAATGTTACTTTTTCTATGTATAGATTAATTACTAAAAACGTAATCATAAAAAAACTGTGTTATACGGATTCGAAAACATGATTACCAAACATTTTCCTTTTGTTTTTAAAAAGTTTTTCAAAGTAATTAGTGAAAATAATAGATTATCATCTCATAGCTCAGTCATCTATTTATTGATCCTTCGTAGACATTACTAATTATCTAATAAAGTCGAATGGTTGTTGGTAAACAATTTTTTTAGTTTTTAACTCGTGTTCAAAAAGCAATTCTTGGATTCTTAGATTTTCAGTTATTTTTGTCATTTTTTAAGATGGAAAAACGCAATTCTGATGTAAATTAATAAAATGTTTAAAACAATGCTGATATGAAAGCATATTTTTTGATAGGAATAATGCTATAGCAATGGAATGATAGTACATTAGCAATATTCAATTTGCTTGAATCGTTCAAAGATCAAATTAACTCTTACCTACCATTCGTACTTTTCAAATCCCAGATATTGTGTGTAGGTTTTTCAACGAGATTTAGAATCTGGGTGCTTTTGCATTAGCACACAGCAGCCAAAATGCTGTAACGTGAATTGTGCTATTTTTCACTAAAATGTGACTGATTGTTTTTTTTCCATATAAAACACGTTAGAATTTTGTAGTTTTGATATCATAGCGCGATTTGCGTGGCACCATTTTTTCAGCAGTGACGCTAATACCTAAGTTCCCGAAATTCCATCGCGAGCTTAGAAGCAAGAATAAAGTCACAATTTTTCTAAAAACAAATCCGTGTTGCTTTATACTGTGATGTTGATAAACACTTAGCCTAAGACACAAATATCAACAATTTGGCTGTACATCACAAAATTTGGCACAGATATTTTGTTGTTTAAAATGCTGCCAAAATTTGACAAGTATACGTCAATTCAGCAATTTTTCTTTTCTCAAACCTATAATAAAATATCACATTTGGAAATGGAAATCAAAATTATCTCGCGTATTTCCCGATGTTTTTTTTTGTAAGCTAAAATGGTAGCTACAGCTGGAGGTAAATATAAACACTTAACTTTTTTTTTATCTAAATGCGCTGAAGATATGGCGGCAGTAATCATTCAGCTGTTGCTTTGCTCTTCACCTATCGGGATTTGATTTGCGCAGTAGAGTGCTAGTCAGTCTTGCAATTTTCTGAGGAAGGCTTTTATCCTCTTGATTGCAATTATTATATCAATATGTATAACTATATTTTTAATTTCTTAACTTTAAAATTTTTTTAGTTGCTTCCAAGATACTGCTCACAATATAAAATTTATGGGATATTTTATTGGATTAATTGTTTGTTATCGCTACACTTTGTTTCTAATGTTTAAGATAAAATACCTCATAGGATTAGCCGACAGTCAAAAACACCTAACAATATTCGGTATTTACGTATTATCATAATCGTATTGGCGATATTTTATGAAGCGATGCCCATTGTTGTCAATTCAGCGCGTAGGAACATATGCAAATTTGGGATTGCCACCATGGTGTTGGCATTATTGCGAAAGTACGCAAGTACCCAACATTCAATTTTGCTGTATATTACGTCTCCATTTGCAGTTTTCTACCTCTGATACTCAAAACTTTTGAGTATGTTTTATATGTTATTTAATTTTTTTCCCAATGTGGTGGCGTATTGGTGTTTTACCATTCCCCAGGTCAATCACAGATGTAAATCAACTCAGATCACATAGAAGTTAAGAAAGTTCAAAGAAAATAGTTTATGATTTCCTTTTACAAGTGTCGATAAATTTCCTGCTATTTTTTTAAAAATATTTAGTTAAAATTAAAAGCAAACAGTTAAATTAATTAACCTCCAATAATGCTAAAATTCTAAGACCATTTTATTAAGATTGATATTTTCCTCTGTTCTATATATTCGTTTCTTTTCAGGGATTCTTTATTAATTTTTGTCTTTTCCAATTATTGTTTTCCCAAATATCTTTTTTTAATGATTTTATATTTATTTTGATTTCAATTATGCTCCTACATCCAAAATTGAAATAAATTTATGAGGAATAATAAAAAAAAATATATTTCTTGAAGTACATGGATATTGGAATAATGTTGTGGAATGATTCCATGTTAAATTACAATCACAATCTGTTGTTGTCTTATTAATTAGACAACAAATTTAACTTACAAAGTTAACATAGAGAAATGGGCCGTGGGTAGCTTAGTGGTTAGAGCTTCAGACTAAAGGGTCTGGGTTCGAGATGCCCTTGTCACCAAATACCTCGTCAATATCACGGCATGGAGTGCGTGCTCGTTAAATCAGTGGGTACGAAAGTCTAGTGGGCGGTTGATGCAGAAGCCACGGTTACAGGGTGCTGGAGAATATCCCCCCCCTCCAGCTCATAACTGGTGGCCGCGGTAACCGAGTGGTCTAGGCATCCGTTCGTGGCTAGCATGTAATGAGTTCGATCCCAGTACCACTGAAGACCCGCAAAGTAGGGAAGCGATGCACGTAAAATCTGTCGAGAGCTCAAACATCCTCCCGTTGGTGTGGTGTGGAAGTTAGAAGAGGGGGGTGCCAGCTCAGGTGTCGTCCGCGTCACTTGACCATGGTTCAAAATTACACGGACCGTCCCCAATAGCCCTCGTGTAGCTGAACAGTGGGACATTAATATTCACTCACCCAGCTCATAACTGAATTGTGGAGATCAGTGGTGTCGCCATCTATCGTGTAGAAGTCCAACCTGGCTCTAGAAACTTACCTTTCTTCCCTTCGGAAAGGACATGCAACAAGAACAGAGAGTTTTCAGTAACTACTCTTATTCACAGTTTAACTCGTACTAAGCCAAATGGGGAAAGGAAATTCTTCGGTTTGCATGTACTATTTCTTTCAAAGCTCTAACCTGCTGCTCACCCTATCAAAATTTAAGGTATCAGTAGGAAAATGTTTGCCCAGTTTTAGAAACTTCGACACCAGCTTAAGAAACAAAACCTCTTAAGATCTAAAATCGCCAAATAAAACGACGACTTGGCGAAATATCACAGAACTTGGAGTTTAAGGTTTGGTTGTCAAAAATAGTGCCAATTTGACCATATTACGGCAAATTTTTTACGGAAATCTATATCAAAGTAGGGCATTTAATTCATTCTTAAACACACACCATCTTCGTTAGAACTTTCCCTAAAGTTGATATATTCCGCTTATAGGCACATTTCAGTATATTTAAATTTATTGTTATAAAATTTGATAAAATATTTTTTTCAAACGTCACTGATGTTATTTTTCAATGTTCAAGACTACTTTTTTAGTATTTATAATTTCTTCGTAATATTCCTTATTTCTTTTCGAAATTTATTTTCAGAAATATATTTATTAATTTTTTTTGAGAAATGAGTTTATTCTTCTGCATTTTGCATTCCTACATCGGCAATATTCTATAGAAATAAAATAGCACCAGTTGTTCAAAATACACAACAAGTTTATAAAATATACTTGAATTATATAATGGAAATATATATTCATAAGTATGATTTAGTTTATTAAGGTTCTTGTACTGACAAATTAAGAGCTTATTTTACAAAACTAACATACTTTAAGACTACTGTATGCTAATGAATAAAATCAATTCTAATATAACGTTAAAAAATTAAGATTTATTTATATAATAAATGTTCTTCTTCAAGACAAAGCCGAACTCTTCTAAGCCTTTTTTGAGAAATTAATTTTGAATATAAGACTATTAAAACAATTTAATAAATGGCAACACTCTTAAAATAAACTTTTTGGATTATTTTTTCATTAACTGTGTTCTTTGAATAGTCCATCAGAAAAGAGTCACAGATTTTTAGGTCATGGAAATGAATTGCAAAGTTATTTTTGAGGTTAATAATCAGTAAGAATTTCTAAAGCACATGCTCATAGTTTCATTATTTGTAGAGTGTACTGCACACTCTACAAATAACTTATTTCTTCAATTTTAATAATGTAACAATCTAGTGTTTTGATAAAGTTCTTTGTATATATTGACATCAACAACTGACTCAGAAAACAGAGGCCCAAAAACTATTTGGGTGATATTATACACCCTACGTTAATTTTGTCTACTTTTTTATACGCAGTATTTATAAATTTATTATATATTAACTACTCTTCTCTCCTAAACTGTTACATTGCTATAATCAGGACAACCATACAGTGTCTAAAAAGAACAGTAAAATTTGGAACAATGACTATTATTTTAGTGCACGTGAAAGATATTTTAAAAGAATCATTTCAAATTGATACATGAACTTAAAAATAAAATTATTTTAAAGGCAATCTGATTGCAGAGAAACGTATGTTTTTTAAAATCTATATCTTAGCTCTTATTTTTTTATGTTTCATGGAGATATTTACGAAAATAAAGGATATACAGAAGTGAATGGCAGAAACTAAGAAATATCGTTGAAAAACAAAAACAACCATACTGATATCGTCCTTTTTACAATATTTATTATTTTGCAATCCCCTTTGCTAAAAAAATATATTAATGAATTTCAATTTTTTTTGTGTGATTAACATTGGTATTTGATATTCGAATGATGAAAATACTGCAGTTAATTAAACATATTAAAGTTAATATCACAGTATAAAAACCTTTTTTTGTAAAATTTTCTAAAATAATAAATACAGTGAAATTCGTCTAAGAAGAAACTGAGGGGACTGAAATATTTGTTTTTGTTAAAAGAATTTCAAATTAAAGGATAATGCAAAAATAAAAAAAACAAACACATTCAACAAAAGTTTATTAGATTACATTTGATTTACATAAATATGTATACTATATGCATGCATTTAATAAAAATAAATGAAACGAAAACATTCACAAGAACTTAATGAAATTTAATGCAACATTTTTCTCTTTTTTTAAAAACAAAATATTTATTGAGTTCTTGGAAATAATTGGATAATTTTCTTTGCAATGTCATTTTTATAGCATCAATCCGTCAACAAACATTTTGTTGTCCTCCATTTTGTTACTCATTTCACCATTGGAATGTGCGTCTAAATAACTGCGCCTACTTTTCATGAGGTTTCTCATTTTGGATGACGCGGGAACAAGAGCTGTATTATTCATTTAATTTTCGTTATCGGAATTTGTATCAATGAAATTTTTGAGCTATGAATAAACTCCAAAATGTCTTTGTCTGCCTTAATCGGGGCTGTGCAATTATTATAATCAACTACTACAACGAAATCTTCCGATAATACAATAATACTGAAATTATCTATTAATTATTAATATTTTATTAAGGTTTGTAATTTTTTTAAAAAATTTTCACAAAATTTATTTTGTACCTGCCAACACATTTTCAAAACTATTTACTTTCCAAAGAATCGGGAAATCATAATTTAATATTTCAGCCATCAGTTTATTTTATATTTATTATTACATCATTTATTGGAATTATCTGATCCTTAATTTTTCAGCATTTTCGGGAATGACTTAAGAGTTAGTACAATAAGGACCTTATAATAAAAAGTTATTCTCATACCAGTGATTTAGTGTAACGGACTAAATCAGAAAACTAGTGGCAGAATATGTAGTTCACTCTAAAAACACATGCTATAATAAATGTGGGCATAGCATGCTTAATAAATCCAACACAATTACTTTTCTTGTTTTAAGCTAAAATAAAGAATAATTAAGCAATTTTCTTGGCATACATCCCTAAAATCATGCATGCATTACTTGGCATACATGCATAATTGGCCTAAAACAAAACATGTATATAATTAAATTTCAGTACTTATGTATTATCACAATCTATTGGCGGCATTATATGAAACGAAGCGTGGTCGCCAAATCAGCGCGTGTGACCAGTAGCGCACACAAACAGTTTTCAAGGGGGGATCCCATGGTTGAAAGCTCCCCAACTGGTATCATACCTCAAGACAACACCTGTTGATTCGTCTGATTTTGTTAACAAAAACATGAAAAATAAAATATTGAATTGATAATTTGCATTAATTCACAAAACAAATAGTTAATTACAAGTACTAAATTAAATTTTATGTTATATATAAATAGGATTATCATCAATCGAGAAAAGCTCAAGGTATTTGTTGAATGTCCGGACCCCTAGGACCCCCCCCCCCCTCTTGTTTGCGCCACTGCTAATGACACATAGGAAATCGGGGTTGACAACTTAGTGAGATACGAGGCATGTTTTTTAAGTAAGTACCGTTTTGAAATTAAAAAAAGACGTGCAAAGATATCGCAATAATTTTATTTTTGCATGGAAGCCTGTACATTAATCTACTTTTTTACATAATTTCCGTGAATATTGAGGCACTTGTCATAACGTGGCACCAGTTTTTGAATACCCTCCTCATAAAATTCTGCCGCCTGACTTGTTAACCACTGTATCACAAATGTTTTGACATCGTTATCGTCTTGAAGACGCTGACCGCCCAGGTGTTTCTTCAAATGCAGGAACAAATGGTAGTCGCTGGGTGCCAGATCAGGGCTGTATGGAGGATGATCTAGAGTTTCCCATTTAAAAGATTTGATGAGATCTTTGGTCCGATTAGCCACATGTGGACGGGCATTGTCATGTAGCAAAACGATACACTTACTCAACTTGCCACGTCTTTTGTTCTGGAGTGCACGACGCAGATTGTTCAATGTCTCACAATAAGACGCTACATTGATTGTCTCATTACGAGGCAGAAACTCCACTAGCAATACTCCTTTTCTGTCCCAAAAAACTGTGCACATGATTTTCCGCGCAGAAATTGTTTGCTTAAACTTCACTCTTTTGGGTGAGGATGAATGTCGCCATTCCATGGATTGTTGTTTCGATTCTGGTGTGACGTAGGCCACCCATGTTTCGTCACCAGTAACAATTTGGTCTAAAAAATCTTCACCTTCATTGTGGTACCGCTCAAGGAAAGTCAATGCACTGCCTAAACGTTGGGTTTTGTGCAAATCCGTCAACATTTTTGGAACCCAACGTGAACACAATTTCCGGTAATTCAAGTTCTCGTCACAATGCGATACAAAACACTACGAGAACATTGAGGAAAGCAGTCGGACAATGATGAAATTGTAAAGTGTCTGTTTTCTCTCACCTTTTCGTCCATTTCTGCACCAAATCTTCATTAACGACCGAAGGACCCCACTCCGTTCTTCATCATGCACATTTGTGCGCCATCTTTAAATGCTCTCACCCATTTCCTTACCATTCCATAATGTTTTGTCCGTAAACTTCACAGATCTCACGATGAATATCGATCGGTTTTACGCCTTTAGCACTAAGAAATCGTATAACAGCCCGTACTTCACAATCAGCGGGACTCACGATTGTCGGAGGCATCTTAAACACTCAGTAAACAACGTATACAATGAAGAATCAGACTGTAATGGCATCAGTGCGTAGACAAGAGATGTAGGTAACCAGCGAGCATGCGCGGAACGCCGACCGGAGCGCTGCGGCGGCGGAATCGCAAAACGGTACTTACTTAAAAAAAATGCCTCGTATTAATGGAGTTTACGATTGTTACGATAACACCTAAGTACACAAATTTCAATTATCCATTAAATACTTCATCAATAGAAAAACTTCTGAACTATTTGAATATTTTTTTTTCTTTAACGAAATATGCGTCGAAATGTGTACTATTTTTTATGTTCTTGTTGCATTCGAAATTCATAAAAACATTCATTAGTCAAGGGCTATATGAATACATGTGTATATGTATAAGAAAGGAGAGCCTTTATAAATAAATTGTAAAATAAAATAATTTAATTAAATAAATGTTCATGAGGTAAACTTGTGTCTAAGTAACTGTTGATTGAAGGAGCACATGTGCATTACATTTGAGTAAAATAAAATAAAATAAAAGGAATTTCGAGGGTCTAAATGGAACTAGAAGAGTAAAAAAGGTAATTTATAGGAGTGTTTGTAAATTTTTTATTGTACTTTCCAAGCTCATTCATCATTCTTAATCTCTGAATTATGGTTGAGATAAATGAGGTGCGTGCTAATAGAATGTTATGAGATTGTTTTACAATATGGATTGCAAACACAGCATTTTTGCCTGAGATTTTTATTTCGAGCTTCCTTCTCTTTTGTTGTTGAATGTTAGAAACGTACATTGTTTAGTGTTTTCTAACAGCACATTGTTATTAGAACAATGTGTGATAATATTAACAATATTATGATCATTATACTTTGTGATTTCATTGTTTTAATATTATGTTTTACATATAATTTAACAGCAGTGTTGTGTTTGGAAGTTGTTTGAATGTTGCTCAAAATCGCAGTTTATGAAAATTTATTTCTCAAACGATAAAAAGGAAAACAATTACCTTTGCTAGAATTTCAAGCTAAAAGGTCAATAACTTAAACAATTTTTGTCTCTAAAATCTATTAAACTATATATTATATGTTTTGAAACAAAATACTGAGCTTCTAATTTGCATATAAGGATCTTGTGTAAATTATAAGTTGTTGAATACTTAAATTATAATGAAGCAAAACGAAATAAGCAATAGGAACTAACTAAATTTAGACAAAAGTGATTTTTTATGAAGAGCAATATTCAATTTGGAAAAGAATTTTAATTAATGTGAAAAATATCCGTTTGCAAATAATGTTGAATAAGTGTTATTCAAATGTGAAATGAAAAATAACTTTTTTAAAATTTTTCAGTTGTCCAAAAGAAATGGAAAAAATTAAAATCCTAGATTCTCATTTTTCTACTCTAAAAATAAAATAAAATTTAGAAAACAAACACTTATATGTAAGAATGATTCAAACCAAGAGTTAAATGGTAAACACATAAAAATTTTAACTAAAATTCACTAAATTTAATAATTTTTAAGAATCAAGAAATTTTGTAATATTTATGTTATAAAAATATCTTGGTTATAATATAATATATATATATATTATATATATTATATATATATATTTCAAAAACTTGATTTGAATAAATTCATAAGCAATTGTAGAGGATATGAGCAATTATATTTAATATAAGAGCTTTAATCGATATTTTAAAATATAGTAAAGTTTTTCTTTTTACTTAAGCTGTTTAATACTTAATACATATGAAACAAAATCCAGAGTTGATTTTTAATGTTATGAAAGTACCACTTTATCAAAATCAAAGCTATATTAGTAATAAAAAGCAAATAATGCAGAATTAAAACTTAATTTGTATTACACTCTATAAAAAAGTAGGATAACTGAATAATTAAAAAATATAAAATATTTTGTGAGTTTTTAAAACTGCATATTTTGACCCTTTCTAATAACCAGTAAACTTTGCTTCTTTTAATATAAAAGTCTTAAAGTTTGTGGAGTAAAGTTCTAAGTGAATAAAAGCCAGGCAAATTTTGCCATAAGTGTAAGTATTTTTTAAATAATTGTAAATATGGAAACATAAGTAATAAAAACAAAATCTTCACTACTTTTCTTTCCGTACGATAATATTTGAGAGATGCACAGTAGATTATATATTGAATATAAAGAATGCCTTTTTTCTGTGCATTTCAAATTAAAAATTAATAACTTATTTAAATATTTATTTAATTGAAAATTTATAAAATTTAAAAATATTATCTCTTTTTATTTATCATGCTATAAAATAAAACATATCGATCTTACTGACAAAATTGAGGTACAACACAATATATATATTTACAATTACAATATATACATTTAAATATCATAAATCTACAACGAAACGTTTTAAAAATTTTTTGGGGAAAATTTGAAAAAAATACAGTTTAAATATCAAGTTTTATTTAACTTCCTTTAAATGCATTATTTTCAATCATAAAATGTAATCTTTTCATACGAGAGGCTATTTATTTGTATGAACTGTTCCTTTGTGACTTTTCCTTCCATATTTTAAGAGAGCTTCACAATCCCCTTATGTTAAATATATGAGCATATATATATAATTTCTTCTTGAATTCAGGCTTTCCCAGACGTTTCTTAAAATCTATTTGATATGTTAGTCCATCTTTAAATATCACCTTTGCTTCATTTTTACAATATAAGTTGAATATTTGTATATTTTGGAAAATTTTGATATTTTCAGTTCATATATCCAAACTGTAAAACTGATTCATTTGAGGTTCACGGTTTTACAACTAAATATTTTGCTTAAAACATTTGGGTGAAGAGAACTCCGTAACTAAAGATTGAAACATCCTTCACTATTGCGATAAGTACAATGCTTTTATGTCTGTTACAAAAAGTATTTTTTGTGTGATTTTGCATTTTATTAGATGCATCACAAAGCCGCACAAACTTGGCTGATGCGGAACAGCGTTTCAACATTTTTTAAATGAGGACGCTAAATAGCCCAATATAACATAAAAAAATGCAATAATACTTTTCAAATCCAAAGAGTTTTGCACTTCTCATCATAAATTGCCCATGCCTTAAAATTATAAGTTTAACACCAAAAGCCTTTGTATTACTTAAAAGTTCAATAAAAGCAATTAAACAATATATAAATAAATTTTTTAAAACTTTTATTGAAGGACAAATATCTATCAGCTGAGGGCATATTCT
>BMAO01012930.1:0-38321 GCA_019973975.1 Trichonephila clavata
TATCGCATATGGTTACTACAAACCGGTTCCTCTCAAGGATACGCCTTGGCGATCGATCTTCGGCTAGAAAAGAGAATTTGGCGGTAGAAAAATCCAGCCCACGTTAATGAAGATTTCCCGAAAAACCCAGAAGATAGCAGTTGCTATGTCTTCTTCTGGTATAGCCGCGACTTACTGACCAACAGTCGTACTGCACATTCCGTTTTAAAATTATCGTTTAATCTTGCATTTGAAGATTCACTCATCTGAAATTTCAGAAAAAAATAGCTCTCAAGGCTGGATGCTTCCACAATGTAAGCTTTTAGTGTGGGATGAAAGTATGATGTCTCACAAGAAAGCTATAGAAGCGTTAAATCGGACTCTTCAGGATTTACGAGATAGTACAGATATTATAGGAGGAATGGTAGCTTTATTATATATTGGCTGGTGAATTCAAGCTTATGGGGAAAAGTTGAAAAATTCAGTCTGAAAACGAATATGAGAGTGCATCTTCATAATGACGTAGATTTGGAACATTATGCAGAGACGCAATTGAAAATCGGCTATGGATGTTTGGACGCAAATGCTGGAGGTTATATTTTACTTTCAGAGAATTTTGTAATTCAGAAGAAAATGATGTAAATCATATTGCTCAAATTTACCCGGGCCTGCAATAAAATTTAAATTGGAATCAGTGGTTGCGCGCAAGATCAATATTGGTGCCTAACAATGACATTGTCCATAAAATCAACATTGAAAATTTAAACGACGTGCGGGGAAGGGAAATATTTATCAATGAAAAAAATACAATCATGGATAAAGAACAAAGTACTTCATATCCCACGGAGTTCTTAAATTCACTTGAGCTTTCGGGTGTACCCTCACATAAACTTCAATTAAAACTAAATGTACCAGTTGTACTCATGCAAAATCTCAATGTTCCTCGACTATGTAAAGAAGCGAGGCTTTGGATCGCAAAACTGATGCAGAATATACCTGGTGCCAATATTTGAACATATGTCATGAAAAGGGATAGTGTTACCATACCTCGAATTCCAAGTATCCCCACTGACCTACCGTTTCAATTCAAACAGGTTCAATTTCCAGTTTTACTGTTGTTATTAACAGAGCTAACATTTCAGGTAGTAGGGGTGCATTTGGAAAAGCAATGTTTTTCCCATGGCCAACTATATGTATCCTGATCAGTGTGTGCAATGCCCAAATCTTTTTATATTTGCAATTGACGGAAGAACATATGATATGGTATACAGCAGCATCTTAGAATAATATTCTGTTTTGAGTTCTTTTAAAGAGGAATTATATATTAAACGTAGATACTTTCGATTTTTAAAAATATTAAAAGTTTAAGTTATTGAATATTTGTTGTTAATTATTATTATAAATTACGTTTTCAGTCTTTTGAAACTAAGCTCAATTTTAGAATTTTTAAATTTTATTGGTTCCAGTCAAGCAATAAAAAAAATTTCTATATTATATTATTTACTTTCTAATGATAATTATTACGACTTTGACAGTTATTTAAAGACATCAACGCGAGCGGTGCCGTGGGTAAAAGCTAGTATATATATATATATATATGCGTGTGTGTAATAAAATATTACCACAAAACTATGCTACCTTATTATTTCCTGAATATGATTTTGCGACCCTAAAATTTCAAATCATTTCTCTACTTTGTAAATTGTGTTTATGCTTCTGGGGCATTACATTTCGGCAGTACTTTTGCTTCCATATAAAATAATAGTTTTAAATCTAGGAAGTGTATTTTTTTGACATTTTACGATTGCTAAAGTGGGAAGAAAACTTCAATTTATATATAGTGCATTTTCTTGCGCTTTTTATCTGAATTTTTTGTCAATATTTTGAAATCTTTTTATTGCTGAATTCTGAATATATTAAACACTACTATAGATAGGATCCTATTAGTATCATACATTTTAGTTAAATACCCATTCCAAAGGTTCTTAATATTTTTATAGTTGAAGAAAATCACATGATTTTTGCTAAGCGCAATTATACAGAAAAATTGTTCATATATTCATTCAAAACTAAAAATATCGACATCCTATTAATTTTCAAAGCACAAGTGTTCCGCTGAATACGGATTAAGAATCACTCATCTAATGCTCTTAATGAATGGTGTTGCTTTTAAAAAGATTTTGGTAAGGTATTTCGGTGCGTCACTATTTATAATATAAACTTTATAACTGTTGTATTTGTCAAAAGGAATTATTTCAAGGAAATATTTCAGATTGGATTATTATTATATTTTATACTATTTTTTATTGATATTTTATTTTCGTCGTTTTTTCACTCTTCCTGAAGCCAAGTTTTCACGGTTACGAACTCATGTCCAGCGTTGTTGAAATCTTGGTGCCATTGAAGACCTGACGTGCAGAGAAGATGATACACATTAAGTCTGTCGTTTATCAAACTCTTCACATTGGCGTGTTTTGGAAGTTTGGAGAGTGAGGTGCTCGTCATTCGCCCCTTGACCAAGAGTAAAAAAAAACTCGGTCAATCCCTAATAGCCATAGTGAAGGTTCAAAGTGTAATGTTAATAAATAAACAGTATGAAGACTACTAGTACGAACCAAGAAATTTTAAGAAATAATTGATGGAAGAGTTGATTTTGAAAATTAACACTTAAAATTCAAAAAATTGTGAAGATTTTGGAAAAACGTTAGAGATTTAAAACGAAAAAAATTTAAAAAAAGATAATTAAAAAAACATTTATAACAATGTATTAAAAATAAGAAAGTTTCATTTCAAAACTCTTGACGTCAAATGAAGAATTGCAATAGATTGAAGAAATGAATTGAGACAATCTAAATCAGGGGTGGCCAACCCTGCTATAGAATAAGAAAAAAATACACAAAAGTAGGCAAAATGAATCATGACAGTGTGCAAGTAAATAATGTAAGTATAGAATCGAACTAAGCCAGGACATTCATTTTGCAAGTCATTAAAAAAATGTAGCATTTTTAACAATCTAGAAGATGTTATTTATAGATAATGAACCTGAAGATATATTGGAAGATGAATTTTTCATCTTATCCAACAATGAAAGTTCATATGGTACGTCATTTCTTTTATAAATAAACAGTATTTAAATATATGAAGAAATCTAATTTTTTTAATGCACATTTTTTTCTATATTTTTAATGCTTTCATTTTTATACTTGGTGTATAAATGCACAACTGTAAATTTAGATTTAATTTTTTGCATTGAAAGTGCATGTAACATGCCAGAATATGCAGAATCTATGATTACAAATTAGATCAATTTGTTTCAATTTTACCTATACTAAGGTGTCACCCTTACCCTAAAAAAAGTAGAAAAATGTCCACAAAAATTATCAAATCAAAATACTATTAGGAACTTGAATTCAAGAAAATTACGATGTCTGAATGTAAATAAAGAAAACAAATCAAACTATACATATTTTACATGATTCTTATGTTCAAAATGATGTAAATGTGCATTGCCACATCAAATAATGTATTTGGGCTTTGGAATCAGTAATTTCAATATTAGATTTAAAAATATGTATATTGCACTTCAAAATCATATGCTCACCAAAAGAAAGCAATTAAAGATTATAAAAACTACTTTCCCTTTTTTAACACGCTTTTATAAATTTCACTTCCATGTAACGGAATCTTTGAGCTCTATTTTCATCCGCTTTAAAAGGTCAGATTAATTCGAAATTTTGCATAATTGCCCAGGACCGATGGCAATACAATATTTTCGAAATTTTTTTCCATTGTCTTGACCAGGACAATAGGAATAACGATTTTCAGATTTGGCAACTAATTCATTGTACTGTTTCCAGATTTGGCAACTAATTATATACATCATTTCAACATTTGGCGACTAATTCCATATACTATTTGCAGATTTGGCGATTAAAAGATTGTTACAACCATATAAAAGCGAAAACGTTCACGTCAGCAATTTCTTAACATAATATAAACAATTGTCTAGTTTTTCTGAAGATGGAAATAAGACTCGTGCATGTAAAAAAAATATTTATGTTATAACCCAGCATTTCTCATGCTGTGGGGAGCGTGAGCATATCAAAAAGTCCAAAATAAAATATTTAAAATAATTATTAATTTATCGAAAGGAAGTAAAACAAAATACATTCCGACATGACAAAAAAAAAAATACATATTCACACTGATATAAGAAACTTAATAAATGTATCTGTGCGGCAAAAAGTATTTAATAATTGATTTATCAATACTAAATTAAAAGCAATTTTAGTAATTACTAGTGACTTCCATGGGCTTGTCATACACAAAATATAATACGTATATTGATAATGTGTGCAGTTTATAATATTAAAGTCGCAATGTAGCTTTAGCATTGAAGTACATTATAAATGCATTCAATACATTGTTGTTGTATGAGGGGGGAGCGATGAAAATTATGTCTGAAAATTGGATCGCAAATATTGAAAGTTTGAGAAGCACTGTTCTTACCGTTAAACTCTAAAATAAAGTATATTTTTCTAAATTCTCTTGTCAGATCTGTGAAATGAAGCCTCATTCATTGCTTCATTTTACAAAAAAGAGCTGAGAATTGATTTAGAGGTCTCTCTCTCTCTCACCGGATTAAATAATTTCTCACAAACTCTTCGATTAAAAAAATGTACTTTTGTGTCTAATACTAATGGAAGTTTCAGAGAGAATATTGAGCTCTTTTTAGTGAAAAATATCATTGAATTAACACCTTCTTCCACATGAAATATTTCAAAATTAGCTCTTGCAGATTTCCTTCAATTGACTAATCCTACATCGTACAATCCAGGCCGTATTGACGCCCTGATAGGATGCCAATGGGTATTAAAGATTTTAAAAAATGACACATTTAAGATTTATCCATCAATGAATAAATGATAGTTTAAAAAACTAAGAATGCATGCTTTTATTGTAGATTGAACTAAAAAATGAAAAATAAATTATAGTTTAAAAAAACTAAAAAACACGCTTTTATGGCTAATTGAGCTAAAAAGTAAAAAAATAATTCTTAGTATAAGACTAAAATGATTAACGAGAAAATTAATGTCATTGGGGTAAAAGCGTAGGGTGCTTTGTACTACATTTTTACACTAACTCAGCATTTCGGAATAGAACTAGTAAGAAATTATAAGAATTTATATGGGGTAAAAGCATGGGGTGCTTCGTACTACATTTTTACACTAACTCAGCATTTCGGAATAGAACTAGTAAAGAAATTATAAAAACTGATATAGAGCACCTCACGCTTTTACCCCAATGACGTTAATTTTCTCGTTAATCATTTTAGTCTTACACTAAGAATTATTTTTTTTTACTTTTTAGTTCAATTAGCCATAAAAGCGTGTTTTTTAGTTTTTAAAACTATAATTTATTTCCTCTAAATTTTGTCTTATTTTATTTATGGTTTTAAAGATGAAATATCTTTGCTGCATAGTTTTTTATTAATTTCCAAACATATTTTGCATTCTACACAGTGTTTAGTAATGGGTTTTCTTCTATTCACAGTATAACTATCACTAACTTTTTATTTCACTTTTAAAGCACTCGATTGAAATGGAATTTTCTATACCCGACTGTTTTGCATGGCAATACAGCAATTTAATTATACTCAACATAAGTTAATTGATTAAAACTAATTATTTAAAGAATTAAACTTTACTCATAATTCCAATTGTTTATATTGTGAAACAGTTGAATAATGAAACCAGCAAATTAAACTATTTGCTCATAAAATTAAATTTTAAAACTAATTATAGAATAAATTTAATTAGACTCAACATTTGCTTTTAAAATTTAAGGTATAGAAAAAATTATGTAATGCAAAGTGTGAAATTTGAAAGAAAACTCATGTTTAAAAAACTCATTTCTTACTGGTGTAACTGTTAAAATGAATAGCATACCAATAAATAAGTACTAGGTATTAATATTAGAACTATATTATGCAAATACTTCTTACACATAAGCACACACACAGTCGATCAAATTAGTATTCAATATGCATATCTTCATACACATAATAAATACTAATTTGACATAAAATGATGAAAATAGACCCATTTTTGTCAAAACTTTGATAATCCTAAAACTTTTTTTGTATAAAAAAGTACACAAAAATTTAAATCAAAATTTTTTATAGATTTTCTCTTTTCCATGTGAGATTATTTCTAAATAAAATAATCCATTGGAACTTTTTAAAACTATAAAATAACAAAATGACTTATTTTTCTCACAAAATTCCTCAATACAAAATAAAATAATTTGTAAGGGGTTCAGAAATAAATATTAATGTGGAAAAGAAATAGTCTTAAGCCTTTCAGGTTAATCATTGAAAAAAATTTACAAACTACATTTTTATGATTGATTGTTTATTAATGTCAACCCTTTAGAACAACATGAAGGCTATCAGTGATGTACAGCTAATTTTAAAAAATAATATGGTACTTTTCTGTTTTAAAAAAATCGTAAAAATGCAAAAACCACCAAATTTTACTTATAATTTTACTAACAGTGGTAAGCCTACAACAAAAAACTAACCTTTTTCTACAATGTAGGAAGAAATTAAAAATTTTATTCCTTCTCAATAAAATAATAATTTGAATCTGGAAAATTGAGTTTATCACTTTATTTTGTGTTTGGTGATTATTTTGCAGGAAAAAAAAATCAACTGTCAAAAACATTTATAGCAGAAAGTTATCAGTATAAATTTTTTTCAAATTCCAAAAAAATTAAAATTTTTTTTATATATTTATATATAAATTTAAACAGATTTATTTTTCACAGCTCCTAAACATATTTTACGTAAAATCATTGACTTTAAATTATAACATATCACAGATGCATGGTTCTTTTTAGTAATGTTAATAACTGGTAGTGTCAACTTAACTATTGCATGGGTGTCTTTTAGTGCTTGGTGGTTGAAGATGATGTGTCACTGATTATTGAATATGGTATTGCAGCCTAATTGCAGATTTTATATAAAAGTTGATTATTAGATGTAGATCTAATACTTGCAAATTTTATGTTATCATTGAATTTTAGATGAGGTATAATATTCTACTTTTAAATTTTTAATAATTACGTCTTATATAAATTATTACTCGGGAATTAGTGCTGTGGATAATTCCATGATTTAGTATGGTTTTTTTATAATACATATTCAAAATTTGTATAATCTTCCGAGTGGTCAACATAGCGTATATCTAGAATGTGAAAAGAATGTTAAGTTTCATGATGTTTTTAATGATACATAAGCTCTTTAATTTGAAGTACAGAATCTGTGATGATTTTTATTCATTTTTTGCTTCCTGTCACATTTAATAATTTATTTTCTCAATAAGTATATTAAAGTTCATAGATTTGATGTATATGTGGGCATTATTGATTGTGGTGTCCTTTTTGAAAATGACAATTGCTTTCAACACCCAAAGTAATATTTCTTTCACTTTTTCCACCTTATGTTTCTTTTAAATGTTTCTATCCTTATATTTGATCCAGTAAGTTGCAAAGGTTGTTTCCATAAAAATAGTTTAATCCTACATTTTGGTTATAAGCCCAAAATTTTTCCAGTTGGGTTTCCAGCTTTTCGAACTTCAGTTCTTTTGATTATCTGGGTTTTGCAATTTTTGTTTAACAATTTTTCTGTTTATATTTTGAAAATCATACATTACACACAAAAAAAAAATTGTAAAACCACAATAACATACAAACATGGAATGATAAAAAATTTAATTAAATACAGTTAATAATGATATCCATGATATACATTTAGTGAGCATATTTGTTTAAATAAAAGGAACACAAATGAATACTCTAGCTAATGAAATACATAAAATCTAAAGGATTACTTATGAGACAATAATATCAAGTAATCAAAAGTAACTCAAAATATGAACTTTGCCGTCAATAAAGTCTTAATAATAAGAACCATGTCCAGAAGTTGAAGGAAAATCTTCCTGTCTGCTACCTAAAACCCATACAAAAATAAAATTTTAAAAAAATAATAAATAAACAAATAGTTTTTATTTTATTTAGTTTACAAATTTCGCTATAAAACTTATACCAAATATTTAAAAAAATTGCATTAAACACACATACATACTAATTACTACTAACTTAAGGTATGAATTTAGAGGCATTAAGTTAAGCATTTTAGAGGTTTACAGCTATGTTGATTATTGAATAAAATTATTTATCAATTTCATGCAGTTTTTGCACCCAATATTTCTCTTGAATAAAAATGAATTAAGCACACACACACAACTATGGAAAAAAAACAAATTAAATTAACAATAAAAATAGTAGTTTGGATGTTTTTTATTTAAGCTTTTTAATTCTAGCAATAAATGGCAACAATTGTATTAATTGGTGTACTTAAGAGAGACTTTTCTACAGTTCTATGACCAAGCTGTGCTACTTGGGTGTTGAAAAATTATTTTTTTTAAAAAATCAAGAACAAAAATTTTTATAGTTAATCATATTATGTACCTTAACCCTCCAAGTGTTTCACTCTTTCCTGTCAAGTCATTTCAAAATCAGTCTACTTTTCAAACCTAGAGGTCACGAAAAGTTTCAGAATTTTATTCCGTCCCCCTTTCACAACATAGGTAGTCCACAACCCTTCTTAGAGGGGACAATTTGATTGCTTAATTCAGCCGCCGTTATGTTGGGAACCAATGATTTCTCCCTCACAGATATTATATTGCTTTTATAAGATGTTACACTCGAATATAGTATGAAGGGTGTAGTGTTTGATGTCCACTTATTTGTTTAGTCACAGTAAAATTACAAGAAAATAAAGGGTAAAAAGTTAAACTTGAAAGAAAATTGTGTGTCTAAAGTTATAAAATAATTGTTTGCTTTAAATTTTTTTTAAAAAAACCCTTTTCTCTGTCATTTTTAAAAATTCAAAAATAAAATAAAAATGATAAAGATTTGATTTTGGTATAACAATTTGATTCAATAAAGAAGCACACTGTATTCATTGCTCAATACGAGGCTGAGAAAATGCAAGTACACTATCCTGCTTTTAAAAAAAGCAACGAGGTAAAACAGAGGAAAGGTGACCTTCTCCCTCTTTCTCTCTTTTAAACAATAAGAGAATAAATGAAGTATCATTATATAAGATGATTAGATTTATGAAATAAAACCGATCTTTTTCTATTCAATTATATTTTTAATTTATATAAATCTTAATCCAATAAATGATATTTTTCTGTTAAAAGAATTTCTTTGGAAAAAAATCTGAATTTTTTTTTCATAGTGCTCTCCCTTTCAAATAACTTGTATTAAGCAAAAATATCTTCTCTACATCAGCTTTTGTGACGGAGCACAATACACATTCAGTCAATAATTTTTAATTTTAATGGGGGATATATTTTTCTTCAAAATGCACACCATTTCTAACCATTTTCAATTCACGTTTAATTTATTACCTTTCTGTTTCTTTAATGTTACATGGAAAATTGTCAAAGATGGCAACATCTTTTACATGATTCAGTCATCACAAATTCGATTGTGAGAAAAACTTTCCCCAATTAATTTTGTCTTTCAAAACAGTACACTTAAAATAATTTAGTTCAGTGAAGTTAACTGATCCAACAATTCTGCAATGTATTCATGCCAAATTTTAAAAACAATTTAAATATATCCTTTTTCCCAGGATTAGAACCCAACGAAATTATTTTATTCCTAAGTATCAAGATGATATATATATATGTAAGCATAGCCGGTGGTGGTGGTGGTGTATTTGGATTGTTGGCATATCTGGTTTCAAAAAAAATATTCAGAATTATGGTTCAACTATTTTATTTCTTACATACAAAATGTAAAAAGATATCTGCATTTGTATTTCACAGTTATTTGGTAAGAACACATAAAGAGACACAAGCGGCATGGCGAAAGGCAAGCAGCGATGATTGTATGGTGAATGCAAACAGACGAAGAGAGCGAGGAACAAAGAACTCTCGCCTTTTATACTGGGTGGTGAAGGTCATGTGACTTTTTCTAACAGAAGCTATGATTAGTCATAAACTAGTTTCTGAGGCAATTTTACTTTTTGATTACAATTAAAATCCCGACCATACAGGCAGGCCAGTTAAAATAATTAAATGCAAGTCCTGAAGGAATGGACCAAATAATTAAAAATGACTAAAAATGATATTAGAGGGAATTATTACATATATATATATTTCAGACGTGTAGAGTACTTTTGAAAATTTAAATACCACCAAAGAGGAACACATAACTGCAAATGTGCCGAGTTTAAGTGTGTGGTGTTATCAAAATAAAACCACTTTTAAATTGCCAAGGAGTTTATATTCAATATAAACCTCTTCCCAAAATTGCTTACAGCTTCTATTAAAATTGTAAAGAAACTTAAAAACAAATATATGACTTACTGTACACCAAAATATTCATAATGTGTAAAAATTTTCTTTTTCCTCTTATTTCAGTACATTTTATAAACTGTAGTTAAAAACAATTTTTTTTCATATTTATAAGGGAGGCCTAAAAATTTAGTTATAAAGATGTATTTTTCATTTTTAAATATATAAAATGTACATGAATTGTGAGACCCTTTCTAATTTTAGAGGAGAAAAAATTATATAATTTTGGACAGTTCTAATTTTAATATAATACCCAAATATATGTATTATTAAGCAAATATGTTTAAAAGAAAAAGTAATTAATTTAAAACTTGTATTTCAGGTATCAATTAAATCAAAGTTCCTCCTGAAATAAACATAATTGGAAGAAAAATATTTATTGAGTTTACAAACAATTGCAAATAAACGTTTATCTAAGGGGGATCCCTGAAGTGATGAAATCCTATTTGGTAAAAAATAAAACTTCTTGTTCATATCTTATACAACTCCTTACTGAATCGGTGAGTAAAAAAATTTTTATCATGTAAACTGTTTGGATGAAAATGTCTAAAAAGAAGCATTTAAAAAGTTGCATAAATTAAAATTAATCATTACAGTCTTATATAATTTTTTAAAATACAAAAGGTGTTTTTTAGCTGAACAAATTTTAAAAGGAGTACGGTTTATGAAAAAGGAATACAGTTGGTTACTTTAGATACCTTCAAATGCAACAATGTATTGGAAATCAATTCCACAATGCGTTGCTATAAAAATGAATGGGAAAATTACAGAATTCATTTTTGAACCTGTAATTTTTATATTTTTCCCTGGAAACTGTAATTTTGAGAGCAGCACCCACCAAAACCATGGGTGCCTCACTCACCCTTGCCTAAGCCACTCTGTCCTAGCAAGTGAAAATGCTGTTTTCTGTTCATCAAGATCTTGGCATTGCAGACTGCTTTTTCAAGTCTTTTAGATGCTCATTTTACATTTTCTATGTCAACTATTAAAGTCTGAATTTAAAGTTATAAAATTCTTAACATTTGCAACAATACCATTTACTTTTTAATAGTATATGAATGTATCATCAAACTATTACTTTATTATGTTTACAATTTAATTAATATTAAATATAACATATTAAACAAATTTTCTGAATTTTAAAATAAATATTTTAAAAACTATTATAGATATACTCATAATTTTTACATACCAACATTTTAGTTTCTCAGCTTTGCATCTATGTAAAAATTTATTGTATATTCATCAAATTTTTAAGCATATTTTTTGCTTACAACATGCAGTTTTCAACTGAATACTATGAAATTTAAGGAATATATTAAGAAATGCTAAAGATGCAACATATTAAAATTTGAATTCAATATTATATTCGAAGAATTGTTAGTACCTGTGGTAAATAATTTTGAACCAAGTATAAATATTTTTTTTTGAAATTTCTTATATAAAAATCTTTGTTTTGTATGGTTAAGATTACAAAAAATATCCAGATTTTAATTACTTGTTCTACAGTTAGCCATTCAAAGAAGATAAATGTAGAGAGATTTTGCATAAATAGATATTTTTTACCCTTGAATTAAAAATTGATCTTAATATTGATTTATATGCCTAAATGTCAACTGTAAATTTGTCCATGTAACTTTTGATTATTATTTATTCAAGCATTAAAGTTTAAAAATATGAATTTGTGGGAAAAATCCTCATTGATGTTCAGTTTGAAGTAAACTGAAGTATTTAAGATTCAAATATAATTCAATACCTGGACAGTACATAAGATGCTCTGAACACCTGGCTTTGAAATTATAAAAAAAACTAATGGATCTAAATTAGTTTTTTTCCCCTTGTTATTTTTATCAATATGTAAGAAATTTTTTCAAATAATTTGATGTAGAAGTTTAAAAGGTTTTAAATTGAGAAGCATTCCGTTATTTATTTTTTGACCCATTATGATGAAACAATCATGTTTTAAAAACTGAAAGCATTGATTAAGATAAGAAAAATGAAGAAATAGGGAATATAGTTATAAACATTTTTTAGAGAGTTAGAGATACATTATAAAAACTTAATTCCGTTTGATAATTTTAATGGGAAGAAAAAAATGTAAGTTTACCAAGCAATGAAGACACTTAAAAAGTAAGTAAAGCCTTTGTTAAGACAGTGTAGTAGCAATTAACAAAACAGTGGCATAACACAGACTATTAGGGCCCCCTGCAAAGTCAGGTTTGGGATCATGTGCTGGATATTATGCTGAGGCACATACTTAACATCAATTAGGCTTTGGACCCCCTTGAATTCTGCCCTCCCCCTGCAATGCAGGGGTGTATGTTACATCACTGTAACAAAAGCAAATTGTTGGGAATTCGAAGTGTAAAAATTACAAACAGGTGCAAAGCACAAAATGAGTTAAGCTCTACAGAGAAAGAAAATGTGAATGTGTAAAGATAATGCAATGGAATGACTCAAATAAAACAAACACAAATTGTGTAGGGAATCATCGATAGACGATGGAAATTTTGTGAAAATGACTAAAAATGAAATACTTAGGGATAAAAGTACAGTAAAAGTTTAAAAAGCATAAATTTTATGTGAAATGTATAAAAGTTAGCAAGTATGTACTTCTGTTATAATTAAGGAATTATTGGTTAAATGTTTTGACTATATTAATCTAATCAATTAAATAAAAGTGGCTGAGAATAATCAAATATAACTTAGTTTCCAAGTTCTCAAATTGGAAAGATGCAGAAGTGAAGAGCAAGATGTAGCTTTGTCAAGATAGGGTATGTTAAATACACTTCTCAGTAGATCACAAATATGTACCTAGAAACATTGAAAAGTAATTAATTGACACACAGATAAAAAAAATTCAACTCACCAATTCTTCTAGATGTATTAGGGCTTGCATCAGTTTCAGCATTAGAACTATTCCTTCTGGGTGCTCGTTGGTTAGTATACCACAATGGAACAATGCCATCTTCATCAACAGTGTCAACATCAATCTGAACATCATCTGCCAATGGTGGCTCAACCGCACTAAATGTATATAATAAGTTAAAATTATTAAATAAATTTATGTAATTGTTTATAGTACATCCATAAATAGAAATAATTTACATACACATTTTAATCCTGTGTGTGTGAAAACAAAAAAATTCCCTCTTTTCCCTTAAAAACTAATACATCAGTTAAATATTACACTCCATGAATAATAATGCAGTTTTTTTAGTTTTTAAAATAATAATCCCAATATTTTTTTCAAACATTAAGCCAGATATAAATAGAATAAAAAATAACTAAACATATCTTTACACAAATATTCATGATTGAAAAGAGATTATACTTAAAAATTATGTTAATCATTCTTTCCAAAAGTGTTCAGTATTTTACTTTTTAATCCTGCAGCCAAGATTTAAGGATTAGTATGATTCTTCCCCAGAAACCAATTTAAAATATATACCACAGAATTCATAGACATTATAATTTAAACTTTAAAATAAATAGAATTATAGACAGAAAAAATACATAAAATTACAAAGAGTTACAACTATTAGATTAATAATGTAAAATAACTTAAATCCAATGTTACAAAAAGCAGCTTTCAACCAGTTAAAAGAAATCAAAATTCATCTTAAATTACTTATGTACAGATTTGGTATAAAACTTATGTTTATTGGTGAACATGTGTTTCATTATAGTTGCCGTTCCTTTAACAGCAATATAACATCAAAAGATACCTCTGGTTTATTTTAACAAAATCAAAAATCACAATTGTTGCATTTTTTAGAAGTGTTATTTTCTTTCCTGAATTATAGTTACAACAAAACTACTGCTTATATAAAATTAAATAAGTCTTTATCAAAATCAGAAACATGTTCAACTGACTTCCACATTTTTTGAAGAGGTTCACCAATGCTTTTCATGTATACAAATGGTGCATATTTCAGTATTAAATACTTCTTTCCTCATACTGAATTTTGGATGGCAAACTCTCTCTGTGTATTATAATTGACTGATATTTTCCAACTCTTTAAAATTATTTATTAATAGGTGCAGCATTATTGAAAAGTGCAGTGCAGAAAATTTTGTGCATCACATATTGGAGACACATATTTAACCCTTGCAACTCAAACTTTCGAGCAGAATATTACAAAATGTGAAACTGACTAATCTTATAAAAAGAGATTATATGAGAGGGGAAAAAAAGGAAATGCATTAATAATGCAAAAATTCTTTTTAAAAAGTTAATATCTCAAAACAACAATTTATTTCCCTTCGAGCCATTTAACAAATTTGTAGCTGATACCAATTATGTAGAAATGCAATAAAAATTGCAAAAATTATTAAATATGAGCTTTTAACATGACAGTACATAGAATGAACTTAACCCATAACAAAAGTACTCGTGTGTTTTCCATTGAATTTAAAATTGACATTTGTCTTGTATTTGAAAAGTCTAGATTCAATTTCAAACTTGAATTTTTTAAATCAAATGTATGTGATCTATCTACATTATTCTATCTACGTTATATCTATCTACATTATTACTTAACAAATATATTTTTTAAAAGAAATTTCTGTAAAAAGCAAAAGCTGGCAACAGGGAAGTGCATGAACTGATTGGTTGAAAACATATGATTGTATTTATCAAGCAACTATGTTGCATGAATTAAGCCCATTATTACAAAATAAAATAGCTCTAAATTCAGGTAAGAATTGAGACTAAGCTTAAAATTTGTCATCATATTTTAAATTTCCCTTTACATTTTTCTTAGAAACAAGGTTTTTAATGCCCAGTTTTTAAAAAAAATGTAACTTGAATATTATTATTAAAGAAGTTATTTTTCAGTAAATTTTAAAATTTATAAGTATACTGAAGATTTCAAAATGCTTAAATAAACTTTTTAAGAATTCATATTGAGAAGAGATAAGACAAAATATTATTTAGAGTAAGAATATTACAATTGCATGAAATAAGAATAAATACTCTTACTAATATTTCTTCTTATATAAAGGCCTTTTTTTATATCAATTACATCAAATAACAAGAAAGAATGAAAATTTATAAATACATTTCTGTCTAATTTTTTTTAAGAAATCAAAAATACTATCATTAAATTTTATACTAGCTATGAAAGAAATATTTGTTAAATTGAGAAATATTTCCATATAATAATTATTCTTTTACTTCTAATAAAAATTTCATCTTTATCTCTATATAAAAAAAAAGATATTTCTAAAATAATTACCTTCCCAAAAATAAATCTCTAACTTCTCTCCTTTGCCCAACATCATGCATAGAGCAATTTAATGTATTACGACAAAATCTTCCTGTACGCTCCGATATTACTCCACACATCTGCATATAAAAGGAAGAATAATTGATTACTGAAATATATAAGCTCTAGATATACAAGATTAGTCCAAAAAATGTTTTCAAAGACACACAAATAAATTTTTTACATTTGCTAACGTTAAAGGAAAACTAATATCCCTAAAATAACTAAAATCAATATAGAATCACATACTAAAAATTTAAGGGGGGGGGGCAAAAATTCAGGGGACACAGTACGATTCAATTGAGAAAAATTGGTCAAAAATCAAATCTAATTTTTTTAGCCTAAATTATTCTTTATATACTTTTCTATAACCTCACAAAATTCGAAAGCTCTAAATTTAAAAAATGCAGAATTATGATCACTTTTACGTTTGTTTTTATTCACATCCCTATGGCAAATCAAAACTTTAAACTTATCTCAAAAAGATAAAATAACTAGTTTGTCTTCATTTAAAATGCTAAGGCTTTTTTTCCTATTGTGCCTAATGCTTTGAATTTTTTTTACCTATTGCTAATAGTACATGTAACAAAAGTTGGTATGCATTTTTGAATCAAAGCAATACTTATTTTTAAAAAAATAATATAACTCAGAATTTGTACATTTTTTAAGGAATTTTCAATAAGCATTCATAAAAAGAAGTATTGTACGAATACCAATCATGTTATCTCAAAACCCATACCAACTTCTTTTACACATAGTTTGATGTACTTGTAAATCACATTTCATGCATCTACATTAATTTTTGTAGAAGGGGTAGCATTTTAAAATCTTCACAAATTTTTTTCCTTAAAAAAATAAATGGCTAACTTTTTATGAAATTTTGAGCACAAAATTTGTTTTATATAGTATACGCACATAGGAGGCAATCAAAAAATTTTTGAAATTCCTTAAATTAAAAATTTTTTCACAAATTGTACCATATTAAGTAATTTATTTTTAAAATAAAAAAAAATACATTTTGACAATAAAATTTCTTGGAATGCAAAATTGTTTCAGAGAATTAAAGGGCTGGAAGATTAATTAAGAAACATAACACAATAAAAAAAATCTTAATTTAATTCTGTATAGATTTTATCACAATTTTATCATGATTAGATACATTCAAAAATGTGTACAACCAAAAAAAATCTACTATTCATCAAAAATTTATACCTTAAAGTAAAAATAAAACTTCAGAGAGAAAAATTTTTATGCACATAGGAAATAGTGATAAATTTTAGCAGATGTTCTACAAGGATCATTATTGGAATGAATTTTACTCAATATTTGCGCCAAGTTATAATATTACGTATATCATATCAAGTCAATAACATACCTAAATATGCACTCATAAATTTTATAATAAGTGTATTGATGATATTACTGTGCCCATCAGATTATGTAATCCAAAATCCATTACAATACTTTAAATATGCAAATAAATTATTAGAAAATTTATTTAATACTAGGAAGATTAAAAGAAATGTTAAAAATCAGCCACATTCTTATTTACAAGAAAAGGAAGACAATTCTCCACCAACTCTTTACAACACAGCAGATTCTATGATATCAGTCATGAATCAGGACATTCCTAGATAAATCTCTCATTTGGAAACTACACATTTTACAAGTTTTAAAATTTAGTTACAAGTTAGTTTAAATCAAAGTTCTAAAATTTAGTACATAAAACTTTACTTTCTAATTTTTATCAGACTCTGCAAGAATTTTGGAGAATAAGTTCCTTCTTCAGATTTCTGTCATGCAACCAGTTAGTATATATGCTTATCTAACAAACATATGTAATAACTGGTTACATGGAAAAATGCAACATTATTTAACATTTAAAATATTACAAATCTCCAATAAATAATTACTAAATTAAGGCGGTAGACTGAAAACTCTGAAACTAGAAAAACCATCAAACTACCATATATTAGAAAACATGCAGTTTTGGAATTAAATCATTTAATCATTTTTGAGATTACATACAAAATCTCAAAACTATGGCAAATACTATTGGATTCCTATGAACACTATAAACAACTATTTATTTTTATTATCCTTACTTTAACTTCTCAGTTAATTTTCAAAGTAATAACAACACAACAAACATGACTGCTTAGTGTAATCAAATGATGAACAAAATTAATTGGTAGTACAGCTCCAGTGAACAATGATTATGTCCCCAGATTGATGGAGAGAAGTCTGAATGAAAAACAATTGGAATGGGGAAATATAGATGAAAATAGCAGAAAGAGAGAAATAAGATGGAACATTGCTGTCGTAAAGTAGAACAGCTAAAAAGAAATTTAGAAAAGAAGACTCAAATATAGTAACAATTTTGTCATTTTTTATGCAAAATTGATTTTTATTGTGGATATGTAAGTAATTTTATGATCTAATTATTAGGTTTGTGCAGTTTTTAAATGTATGAAAAACATCTGTAGATGTGCTGTTTGTATGTAAGTCTAATGTCTAAAAGTTAGTCTAGATAGTGAGCCATCAAAATCCAACTAATATCATCCTCAAAAAGTGTAAAATTGGTAGGGGGTTTAATGTGCATGTATTTTCTGAAAATGATTCCTTGTGTTTTTACATTAATTGCTGCCCTCAGCCTGTTAGCAACTCCTTAAGGATTTTAAAAAAATTTGTAATGTTTTAATAATACAATTTTAATTAACACCTTGAGCAAAAACTACCAAATCATCTACAAAAAGACAAGTATTGAGTGTAGAATGGTGTGAAAAATCATGCATGAAGATATATAAAAATGGCTGAGGACATTACTGTGAAGGCTTGATGCTTGAATAAAAAACCCCATTAAGAGTGTGAAATACTTAATCAGATTGTGGAAGTTTTATTTTAAAAGTTATGTATAAGGCATGCAAGCAATTTAAAATTTAATCATTTTGTAAACATACACACAAAATCTCCTATAGTGTAAAATTTGTTTGAATATTCTCCATTAACTAAATGTTAGTAACTCACATGAATTGACTATCTTTCACAATCTAATCAGTAGGATGCAATTTTGAATCAGCATTTGTTTACCTAGTTGTGGCATAAGTTTTGATTCAAAAATTTGAGATCTTCTGCTGTGACTCAAACACTGCAAACGATTTAAAATTTTATCATTGGAAGTCATATTCAATATTTTTCAAAAAATGCAGTCTTTCACACATGCTATTTTAAATCAGTCAATGCTTAATGCTATGAACAGAAGCGTGCAGCAGATATTTCTCTGCATCAAAAAAAAAAAAAGAAGAAGGAAAAAAAAAAAAAAGAGTCCATCAAAGATTTTAGGGTTTGAAATATTTAGCCAATAAAAGGTCAAACAAAAGAGATTTCCTGAGACCAACAGCATTCCAGACCATGCTAGAAGCATTGTCGAAACTTGATGAAAATAACAGTTCTCATCAAAGCAGTCAAGAACATAATTCCACGAAATCCTTTCTCAAATGAAGACTCTTCTTGCTACACAGATGAACATGTCAAAAAGAATTATTTGTTGCACAGTAAATAAAGACTGTAGACAAAAAGATTATTTAAAAATATAACTGGCCATTTTCTTGCAAAACAATTTAAGTGCTAGAGGCACCTTAAAGCAAAAGCATTGCTATGGTGGCATGCTTATAACAGCTAAAAAAGAATTCTGCACACTAATGAAAGAATTTGATGCTGGAAAGTCTTTCAACCACCAGAGTGACCGTGCATACACAAGGACTACCCAAGAAACTTAAGGGGAAAAATACAAATAGAGAGTTCATCATTTAGCTTCCTTAATGTTTTAGTGGGGTGCCAGGTACGAAGGCATCTCCAAGGTTCATTTTTGCTAGTGTCTTAAAAACCTTTCTCACAAAGAACCAATAGTGAAGCCCTTGAACATGAACTTGTTCAATAGAAACCAATGGACTATACTTCTGCTCATAAGGTAAAGACTCCCCAGGGGTATTTGAAAGAGAATTTGCCAGACTTCATATAACCTTTCAACCATCAAAATTTAAATCCACTTAACTATAAATTGTAGTTAATATTGGAGGTGAAGGTGTGCCAAAAATAGCATGCCTACCAGAACAGCCTTAAAAATTATTGAAGGAAAAAATTTCAATGATGGATGCAGTGGATGCCCCAAAAGAGGATTGTAGCTAAGGTAATTAAAACCTGTGTGAAGTCAATAGGTGATTATTTGAAAAAAAGATGCATAATGTTAAGTTTAAAGGTAAATTAAAACTTTTAAAAGGTTTAGTTTTAAATTTCATTATAAAGTTTTTAATTTTAACACCTATGCAATTGTATCAGAACTTAAGACAAAACTAGATATGCTTTTGGAATCTAGGATGACTCCAAGGACTTAACTTCAGAGTTCCAAGCAATTTTGTAGTTGAAAGGCTAAAGTTAATGAGTGAGAGTAAGACTTTAAGAGTTTCCAGATCTTCACTAGCATTCCTGAGAGATTTTTTTGTCTCACATCACTTTAACAGGCAAATGAACCATCCAAAAGCACTCATCTACTTGATTCTAACTGCACAGCATGAAAAATCTCCATCTTTTTTAACACATTCAACATCATAGTTATAAAAGTATGGGCTTAATGTTAAATTATACATAATTTAAAGATAACTTTTAAAAAATTGCATTTTGGACTTTATATATTATTTTGAATCCTTGAATATTTAGTTACAAAAACTCATTCTGCAACATTGTTCAAACATAGAAATTGCTTGTTTGCACAATATTTCTAGAAACAAAACTTCTTTTCATGCTCTGTAAGACATGCTCTAAGAAGCACTGCATCATCTAAGTGACCAATTTGAAATATTTCGTTGTTTGTTATGCAAATTTCCATCATATATTTAGTAAATGATTAATGTGTTGTACTCTCACTTTTTAAGAACTGGTATCTATGAAGATAAGCTGAGTTTATGCTACTAAATTGGTAATGTATTTTCTTCCTTTTTAATAAAATATTATGAACTTTTACAAGACTGAAGATAAACGATGAAAGGTAAAAGATACTTTAAGATGTAGTTCAAATGAGTTAACATTTAAACATTGTTTTGTGACCCAGGATCCCCACAAAAATGTCATGTCGAAAGAACATAATATTAAATTTTTCTTACACTAAGAAAGGATTTATCTTAGAATACAGCAACTTCCTTCTTTTGTTGCAAATTTAATAAATATTTGGGTAACCTTATTCTATCTACTTCAAAATAAGGCTTATTTTGCTCAAAAACTCAAATTAAGAATTTATGAAATTTAACAAATAAAATAGTTATTTTAGTTTTCATTTCCTCTTATGAGTCTCTTTTCCTAAATTTTTTTAAAAACTATAAATTATTTTAAATTATGGTAGACTTGACAAAATGACATGTTAAAGATGGAGATTTTCTCTCGACTTTTTAAACGCATTAGTAAAACCAAGTTTAGAAATGAGTAAGTATTATTTGCACTACTTCTTAAGAATAATCACTAAGGATCTTAATCTTTTCAACATCAATTTTTAACTTTTACACATTGCAGCAAAAATCACAAACATTAAAATCAGAAATAACTCAATAATTCATATCTTACCTGACTCAAACATTCTCTAATGCCATCTATAAAAAAATAAATATCATAAGTTTACAATATTCTAATAAATATTTCCATAATAATTCTATAAACATTTTTAAGCAGGGGAAAAAATGTCATTAAATCTCTATATTGTTTACTCCAAATAATGACTACTATTAATTTTTTTAAAGAAAAAGTAGGTAACATAAAAGATTCAAGTTCATTAGTCATGTTATCTAATTACATCCTCAATTAATTATTAATTTTTAAAGAGCTGGAAGATTAAACTCTAGAAGCAATAACAAATGAAAAGAATGTGTATAGTTTGCAACTCTACTAAATTTAATACTTATAAATCTATGGCATTATTCAAGGACTGTACAAGTATCGATATTTACATTGTGCAGATGGAACATGAATTATCTGTTACAGATGAATTCTGAAATAATGAGTGTTTTCTGTACACCCTCTTTAGATTCCCCTTGTTATGATCAATTGTAGCTATTTCATCAGTTTACTTGTTTACATTAGTAATAGATGTGAAACACAATTAAGTAAAAAAGGGTTACAGTGGCAAGATAACAATAGAAAAAAAGGTTTTTAATATATTAATGTATGAAATAAACAATCACAAAATTATGAGCAAAGCAATTATAAGTTTATATAGGAAATTTACTTTTTTAAAAAGAGCAAAATTTTAAATTTAAGAAGTAAATTAATAATCTTTTAAACACAAATTTTGAAATTTCATTTTTAATTATTGAAAAAAATTACATCCTTTTTTTTTAAAACAAAAACCTGTAAGTAAAAAGAGAAAAATAAAAAAAAGTTTATATTTACCTGTTGTCATTTCTCTAAAATTTGCTTCACTTGATGTCAACGATCCTGAAAAATCTATTAAAGAGAAATTCTTAGCATTATATGCAAATAAATTAGATTGGAGCTTCAATATAAGCATCTTTAAATAGCAGAAAGTGGTATAAGACGTGACTAGTAAAATAATATCTTAAAAAAATGATAAATACTCAATACAACTATGGTAACAGGTTGTTAAGAATAACAGTATATATATCGGAAAACTTTATATATACTTTGTCTACAATTATTTTTTTATTTCAAAACACTGCATTGTAATTCGCTGATAAACTTTTATTTTGTTTTTTATCATGGAAAGCCTTATTTATTCATTTAAAAATTCAAATGGTAGTTTATTTAAAGTTTTCAAATTTTAACAGAGTATTCTCTAGATATTCATGCATACATAAAGAATAGATGCTAGTGGAATATTGCTAAACTTTATTCTACAGGAAAACTCCATATATAAAAGAAGTACATTCATAAAAAGAATAGATTGTATTATTATAGATTTTAAAAAAAGGAGGAAAACTTTCAAACAACACCGATTCTTGGAATACAATAAGAAAATATTTAAAGAGTAAAAATCAAAATTAGAGAAATTTTCATCCAACATAGTGCAAAATAGATTTTAAATGCTTAAGATACCTCATTTGCACATGTATGTTGCATCAGATTTTGTGTGCTGCAAGAAATTCATATTTATTTGAAATATATTTTATTCAAGGAACATAATGTATTTTAAAACTTAATATTTTTCATTGTGTTTAACACATTAATAAGTAACCCCTTTATTGAAAATTACTTGAATAAATATATTTCTGCCAATTATAACAACATAATAAAGTTCTTTAATTTTCCAAACCTACCTTTTTGCCTTATTTTTTTTAGTTTCATTTAATAAGCATAACAATAAATATTTCATATAACTACATGCATATATTTTCCTAAAACTTTAAGAATGTTTTTTTATTACATAAGTAAATATATGTAATACAGGGACTGTAAAATTTTTTTTCTGCATATCATTACCACTAAGATGGCTTACCTAATACCTTAGATATGATTTTACAGAGTTCAGAAGAATATTTAATGAAATTTAATGATTAATTATATAAGTGAAAAACCTTATGTGTGTATGTATGTCTGCAATTCATCATGACAATGCAAGTTATAAAATAATATATAAGAATTAATAACTTAAATGATGCTTTGTTCTTTTCTTCTATCTGAAAGAGTTTAAAGAAATTATTTAAGAATCCAATCTTATCATCACCAGGGTTTTTACGAAAATGAAGGCAATACATTACACTCCCCTTATACAAGCTTTTGTACATGTTAATCAAATTTTACATTAATATTCCAAATCATGCAAAATTCATATTTACTCTAGTTATAACACTAATTTTATCATAGCTGCCTAAATATGGCAAGTAAGTAAACTATGAGATAACCGATAGTTGGCAACCTAGACAATAATTTAAAATACAAGTTATCTCATGGTTGGCAGTTAATCTGGTAATAAATTATTTAAAATTTTTCGATAAAAAAAATCTTGCATTAGTCTTGAAATGGGCTCTCATTAAGCTAACTGATGAGAATGATCAGATTTATTTTAAAATTTCAACCACATGGAGAACAATTACTTCAGCTATAGTACGATAAAATCTTCAAATAAATAAGTTTATTTTTATGAAACTTATCCAGTATTTATTCTTAAATCTTATTAGCAATGCTTCAGTTACAAGCAACACCATGGTTCTTGAATTTCTGGATGGGTGAACAGAGTTCCTAGCTCTTCTGAGCTTTAACCTCCAATCGTTAGGATTTTGAATGACTGTAATGTTTTGACTCTTGCCCTTTGTTAATTTAAAATACTTAATAATTTAAGAATACTTTAGGTAGAATGATAAAAATAATACTTTAATAATATAAGAATGCATTAAGGGCATGAAAAAGAGCTCAGGATTGGACTCGTCACTTGACCATGCTTCAAAATTATGAGGTTTGTTGTCAATAATCTAGTGTTGCTTCAAAAGGTGGCAAAAAAAAGTAAAATCAAAACACAAAAGTCTGCCAACATTGTCCAATAGGAATAGTTACCCATGGACCGTTGTAATTCAGATTTCAATAGCTATAAAATTAAGGAATAAACTTTAACGATTTTTCTTCCTTAATAATTATGTGAGGTAAATTTAACTTGTTTTTGAATAAGAACCTTATGAAATTAGCTATAGCCATGAACAAAAGCATATTAAAGGCAAAAAAATGTCATGTGAAATATGGATCAATTTCACATTGTATGAATATTTTTCAAAATCACAAAAATACGGTCCCTTAAATTTGTTAAAATTCCAACCCACCACAAAGTTTCTTTTTCATCATTGTTATCAAATAACAAAGGTGCTTAAATATAATTTCATGTTTTCCTGTAAGTAACAAATTGATACTGGGAAAATATTTAGTTTATTATTAGTTTAATTTTGAATAGAGTGAGTGAGAGAATATTAATGTTGCACTGATGAGCAACACAAGGGCTTTTGGCGACAGTCCGCGTAATTTTGAACCATGGTCAAGTGACGCGGACGACACCTGAGCTGGCACCCCCCTCTCCTAACTATCACACCACACCAACGGGAGGACGTTTGAGCTCTCGACAGATTTAACGTGCATCGCTCCCCTACACGGCGGATCTTCAGTGGTACTAGGATCGAACCCATGACATGCTAGCCATGATCCGATACCTAGACCACTCGGCCACCACGGCCTAATTTTGAATAGAAATGGCAGAGATAAATATGTTGTTTCTGCACTAGAAAAATTTGAAAAATAAAGGAGAGGAAGCAGATATTTAAAATAGCTAATTACTAGTAAATAAAGACAGAAAAATGAATAGTTTTAAACTTTCACAAAATTGGATACATAATCTAAGAAACATTATTTACTCTCATAGGATAATGTTAAATATAAATTACAAAGAGATCAAAGATTTTCACAATTTAAAAATTATTAAAGATTTTAACAATTTTTTGTTTAATAGAAAGTCAATTCTGATTAAATTCTCAATATATTTTAATCAAGCATTTTTTTATGTGTTAAAATTAAAGAATACAAAAAAAAAAAATTTCTTTTAAAATCAAACTGAAGCCCCATATTTAAAAATATTAATAACCAGCATTGAACTTTTTAAAAGGATGCTTATTTACACCTCCAAATTTTGTTTATTATTTTATATGACTTCATTTTAATATAAAATACATTAAAAATATTTTTGTAACCAGTTTATGATTTTATCTGAAACTTTAAAACATAATCAAATGACAAGAAAAATACAGTTAAATCTGTTTTCAAATTCATACACTTTATCTGTGAAACTCATTGTTAAGTCATCTGACTCACACAACTCTGTAAAAAAAATTATGAAGATATAAATTTAGTTAGTAGTGAAATCACTTAGTATGTCAGTTTTTTAAACCAAATCTAAAACAAAAGTTTGGATTAAGTGTTTTTTTAAATAAATTAAATAAGAAAATAATTTAAGAATTTAAATGAATTAAATTGATTGTGCATTAGGAGAAAGCTCTTCAAATTGCAAAAAGAAAAGAAATATACTTACAGTCTCCCCGTTGTCCCTTTCTTACTCTTTTTCGTGTGCTTTTTCCTTTCTTCCCTAAAAAAAATCAAACATTCTATAGGTTAATTTAGAAACGTAAATAATTTAACTTGGTTATAACATTTAATTATCATACATACATACAAACATAAAAAGCATTCTTAACAGATTCAAACATATTCATATAAAAAAATTTGAAACAAAAGAAAATATTTCAGTCATTTCATGAATTTAATGAAACACTTGAAACTTTTTGAGACATTAAAGCTTTAATGTTTGGTTTTATAGAAATAGATATAAGGTTGTAGTTTAATTCCTTCCTTGACATGATAGTGCTCCCAAATAACACACACAATGGCATAAATAAAATAATCAAACTTTTCCTTAAGCTGAATGCCTGATCACAGCTTTGTAAATTCCAGATGGAAACACTTAAGTAATAAATGTATGTCAAATGAAAATGAAGTAATAAATATAACAAAAGAGATAGTTATTTTCCCCAGAATCTTGGAACCTATAATCAAACAAATGTATCAAATTGAATTTCAAAACTGATTATCTTTTATTATTCATAAGACCTTGTTTAATCAACATTATTGAAAAATGCTTAAAATTATTTGCTTTACTTTGAAATCTCTAGAGCTTTAGTTTCGGTTTGAAACATTGTTGGCTTAGTTGATTTTCATCTCTTGAAGATGCATGATTAACTTATATATATGAGTAATTAAATCTACTAAAAATTCCATCTGTGAGTCAATTTTCATGATTAAATGATGGCATAAAGTTTGCTTTTGATTTTATTAATGACTTAATTTCACTTCACAAATTATAATTATTATTCCATATTTACCATTACTTATGCATCTTACTTTTGAAAAATAAAAAATGTCACTGTAATTAGCATCCATAAAATTATTTAATAAATATGTTGAATTACAGGGGTAGTTATCTTCTCTGTCAGATTTCACACCACAACCAAGTAATATACATCAAATTGGTGCCGCTAAGGGAATAAACAGATATGGAAACTTTTTGACAATGATCAGATTAAAAAAAAGGAGCATGCTTTTCATTGACTTAAGAATTTGAAGTGGTAAAATCAAGTTTTCCTGGAATTGGATTAGTAACAGAGCAAAAAAATCAATGCAAAATTGGCAAGTCTGTTTTCGCTGGATAAAACTAGCCTTCCTACCAGCAGATCTCAAACTATCATTAGATGAAAGAAATTTCATAAGGACTGTTTATTTCAATGACCATTATAAGTCTTGAGATCCTCCATGAAGAAACACCATGAAAAGGTAGAAGAGCAATCTCGTCAACAAAGCATTAAAAAAAATATGCAAATAACATATAGTTACTCCAACTGAGATTATCTGAATATTGTTAAATATATATAAATACTGAGCATGTATGATGACTGAACATAGTGGTGTACATTTTTCCTCTCTTATAGTTGAACAAGCATTTCATGTTTGCATTATAATAGGTTGTAACATATGAAATGTCCGATTTTTATGTTTACTTTAAATGAGTATATCTTTTCATAGAACAAACTTTATTAATCAAAATAAGAACCATTAGCTTTAACACTTAAGCTAAAGCAAAAAAAGTTTTTTTATGCTAATATTATACAATTCAGCAGTTCTGGAGGCAACAGACTAATTGAATGTCATTTCAGCATCCCTTGGATATTTCTGAAGTCTTTCTCCTGTCAAAAGTTATCCAGATATTTGAAAAAAAATAATAATCTGTGGGTGAGAGGTCTGGTGAATATGGTGGGTGGTCTAGAGTTCTGTAGCCCAACATGTGTAACTTTTGACAAGTGATCATTGAAACATGCAGTCTAGCATTGTCATGGAGAAGGATTGGACCATTCCTATTGACCAATGTCAGCTGTTTATGAGCAAATTTCTGGTGCAACTGGTTTTAGAAAGCTGTGGTGGATCAAACCGGCTGAGAACCATCAAACAGTCACCATAGCCTTCTTCTAATGGAGTTTTGGAATTGGGAAGTGTTGTGAAGCTTTGGCAGCATTCAGCCACTGCACTGAACATTGCTGATTGTCATACAAATCCACTTGTCATCTCGCATCACATTTCGATTGTGAAACAGATCATTTGGGTTGCAAAGAAGATGTTTCAAAAAGTTTATTTTTTCCAATTCTCATTCAATTCATTTATCAATTTTTTAAATTATACCAATCATTTTAGGTGACAATAAAAGGTAGTAGGAATTATGCCTGGTTCTTTTATGTAGTTTCTAACAGCATTGCCAGGATTTTGTTCAACTATTGCTCTCATAGGATTTCATTGTACGCAGCTATCTCCAATCTGCATGGTCTTCTTTTGTAAGACTTGTCACCAGATTCAAACTCTGTGTATCAAAGTTGAATGGTACATTTGTTTGTTGAGCCATCTACCAAATGCAGCATTGATGATTTGACTGCTGCAGTATATGATCACTCTCTCTCATATAAAAATACTCTAAAATCTCGAGAATTCATCCTATGATTAAACATATATAATTACAGAAACATTTTTAACTAAAACATATCAAATGAGATAGAGCACGGTTTTAGCTTTAAAATGATACATAAAACATGAATATGTCAACTAAGTCTTATTTAAAAAATCTAAAAAATGTACTGGTAGAAATTGAACCCCCCCCCCCATTTCATATGTTACAATCTAATATTTTAGATGCAATTTTAATAGTGTTTAATAAGATTGTTGAATTAAAAATAGTTATCTTCACTGACTAGTGTCACACAACCAAATAATATGCACAGAATAAGCAACGATAACACAATGAACAATGATAGAAGCTCCATAGACTATTGAAATGCATAGTTTAATAAAGTACACTGAAAGTAATAAGAATCTTTAGTTCAATTGTATCTATAATCATTTGTACAACAGATTGAAAGCTTTAAATAAAATCTTAAAATGTATTTGAAAATACTGTGATATCAAAAAAGCAAATCAATGTCAATAATGTTAGACTAAATTACAGCAATACATGATTATTGAACATTTATAAATGTACTTACTCTTTCTACTAGAACAATCACTACCATTTTCATCATCATCATGATCACTTTCAAACATATCTTTAAATCTAAAGAAACATAAAAGTTTGAAAATACAACTAAAATAAAAAAAAAAAATGATGCTGCTACAATTAAAAGAGGAGACAAAATTGTAACATCGCTATTCTTTCATTCTTGCTTACAAAAAGAAGGGAGAGGGACTGCAAACATTAAAAGAGATTGAGAAAAAAAAATACTTCTTTAATATAATTTTATTAAAAATATTTTATATCCAATAGAACTAATATATGTAAGAGTACCGTATTTACTTGAATCTCTAAGCCCCACTCTCCAAATTCTCAACAAGTCTTTGTGGAAAATGAAAAATTGTGTAAAATAGTTTAGAACCTGTAATTGCTCTAATTTGTCCCTCCAATACATTTTTTAATTCGATTCTAAGCCGCAATTGATTTTCAGTAGCTTTAATAATGTAAAAAAAGTGCGACTTAGCTTCGAGTAAATATGATAATTTCATGTTATGTGATGAAGCACATGAAATCTTTTTCAATTCATTTGTAACAAAATTTTATCAATTTAATCAAGCACCATTTCAATTTATTTGTAAGATTATAATTACTCTATTCCTGAAATTTTATCATTAATTTATATTTGCAATTGAGACCAGAAATCAAAATAATAAATTATCTTATGCCAAATTGTCTTGTGTTTTACAGACAATTTGGCATAAGATAATTTATGCCAAATTGTCTGTAAATAAATAATCTTTGTGATTATCTATTAAATACATAGGCGAAGGAGAAGTGGTACATAAACATTAAAAATTAAGTATGAAAATTGAATCCATGATTATTTAATCAATTTTTTGTAATATATCATATTAAGATAAAATTTATTGCATAACTGAAAACAAATACATGCTGTTAAAAAAATAAATCACTAATTATTTCATATAGCTGAATTCATGAAATATCAATATTTTGTAATTTCAAGTAACAATTCCAAAATTTTTGTCAAATAAAGTTAAATACATATTTAAGAAAACAAATAACATATAAACATGAAAAAATTATCTTTGCAACATAACTCATTACATTATTTCTTGCTTAACATAAAAAAATTAAGTCCAGAAAAAAAAATTTAAATCATAGTTCAAAATCTCACAAAATTTTAAAATCAATATCAGCAACATTACTATTCTCATACAAAAACAAAAACATACATTAGGATGCATTTAATTCATTTTTCTTAGAATTAAGATGAATTAAATTTATAAAAATTCAACTGAAATCTTGATTGCTATTGAAAAACTTAAACATTTAAAATGGATAACATGAGGAGGTAGGCGGTGAAGAGGTTTTAGTACTTATATGGTTTAGTACTGCTGGACTTAAGAAAATTTTATTTTTTTATATCTTTTTTTCTACACTTGTTTAATATACTTTGTTAGACCTCTAAGAGAAAGAGGTTTTGGCCATTTATTTTCTTTTTATCTGGATTTTGGTAAGTTTACCAATTTCTTTTTTCTATATTTATTTTGCCAGATGGAGACTCAAGCTCAGTCACTCCTCATTCAGGATAACGGAAATCGATGGGACAAGCTACATAATGACAGAAGCTGCAGATTTGAAGTATTATAAAAGTTCCCAAGCTGACCAAGAATGAATTTTGCGAACTTGTAATAAAAAATTTACTGAAATCACAATTTTACTTGAACATACAGAAAAATCAGGTAGCATCCCTAAACCAAACCCCATCTATTACACACTGAATTAGAGAACGAAATATCCAGGCATGACAATATAACACACAAGTACTTTACTCGAAGCAGTAAAATAAAAATTAGCACCTTGGACCCTGTATGCGCTGTTCAAATAACAGCTATTGATCAAATTTTATATACTCCAGTAAAAGCTAACATAATATGGGAAGAGTTCACTTCGCGATTCCTGCTTTTTGATATTTCAACTAATGTACATCTGGCAGACATGGCAATAGAATTAAAAAAACTCAAACGATCTTGAAATAGAGGAAATTAGAAAACTTATTAAATCAAACAGTCATCAAGAAGCTTCTCCTGTTTTAACTACAATTCTTGGTATAAATATACCAGAATGGGTAAAGCTTTGGTTTTTTAACCATAAAATTCAACTATTTACAGACAAACCCTGGCAATGTAGCAAATGTTTTAGTTTCACCCACTTATGTTTCTGTTCCAGCCATGCAAAATGCATCAATTGTGGAGAATCTCACACCAGACAGTGTAAAAATACCTCAAATTATATAAATTGTACAGGAGATCATCTGGAAAATTCCCCAACTGTCCCACTTTTATCAAAAAAAAAAAAATAATAATACTAGAATTCAATTTAATCATCACTTAACTTTGGGAGAAGCACGACGTAAATTTAAAGAAACACACTCTGTAAATTATTCTACAGCATTAAAAACAGCAACCCCAGGACCCAACATGCAGGAATTTGAAAAAAAATTAGAAAACATAGTAGCAAATTTTCAAATAGCTCTAGAAAGGCAAACTGCAGCCATCATGAACTCTATGCAAAAGATGATGGAATCAATGTTCACACATTTGATTAATGTTACAGATATAAGTAAACAACCACCGTCACCTAACAGGAAGGGGGGGGGGGTAAGTTTAATGCTACAGAAGTTTGACACATCTGTTCCACGTGCCATCTCACAATATAGACAATACATTCAATAACATTGATATTGGGTAACTTTAAAACTTTGAAGATTTAACCTGCAGTTTTAATTGTGACTTTTGAGTTTTTTTCCCCTTAAAAATATAGATAAGCTTTCTATAACTGTAATTATATCTCATTTCTTCAAGCAGAGGATAAAACTTTTTGAACTATTAATTTCCCTTTCACATCTTATTTATGCATTTTCTACAATGGAATTGTAGAAGTATAAAAAACAAGCTTATTTGGCTCAACATTCCTCTTTTTTTGTAATCAGATATTTGGATATTTCAAGAGACTTTTTTGAAACCTAACAACAATTTGCAAATCCCAAGTAAGATCATCTTCAAACAAGATAGACTTGACAGACCAGGAGGAGGGCTGCTGATATCAGTACCAACAAATATATCTGCCAGACAAATTTCCTTTGAAAAGATGCAATTATCAGACTATAAAATTTCAATATAGCAAATCATAACTAATAATACTTCCTCTCACCTGATAAAAAATTTTTAGGCATCACGGGGATTCAATATTACACTATTTAAATCCTTTCTAAACTCCTTATCGGACGCAGTTTTCCTCTTTGGCGATTTTAATTTGCCTCATCCGATGTGGGGCTCCAATCAACACAGCAAAGATTCTGTGGATGGATAACGAGTTCTTATTTTATTCTTCCCAATACTAATGTTACAACACAAAGAAGCAATATTGTCTCTAGTGCTCTCCTGGATTTTATCCTTCACTCCTCAAGTCTCATCAGATACAGCAATGCTTTCGTTTTAGACAGCTCCTACAATAGTGACCATTGTCCTGTTATCACAGATTTTAATTTTCATAATTCAACTAAATGAATCATTAAAAAAGTGGATTGGACCTCAGTAATAAAGCAAGCCTTTAAGATAGATGATGACAAACACAATCTCTCTGACAATATTGTTAATATAATTTCAAATAATACTCAGAAGGTAAAAATTTCTAATAAATTTCTCCTTGGTAGAATAGTGCATGTCACAGCCTTTACAGACTTAAAAAATGTTTCCAGAAAAAGGCCATTCGAGAAATCTCTCCAAAATTGTGGATCCGATACAAACAATATTCCAGCTGACTCCAATGTCATATTAAAAAAGAAAAAAAGATATGCTGGGATACAATCTGTAACAATGATTCTAACTCGAGAACCTTTTATAATATTCCGAAAAAATTTTCTTTGAAAAATAATCCTGAATCAACATTGAATTTTCTTCAAATCCATAACAGAATCATCTATCATCCACAGATTCAAGCAACACTCTTTGCAGAGAATTTTGCATCCAATAATACTAAACATGAGCCACTTCCTTTGGATTTTTTTGCCCAAGATAACAGCTTAATCAACAAATCCTTTTATTTATCTGAACTGAATACAGCTATAAAATCTGCAAGGAACACAGCTCCAGGTGCAGACCAGATCCTGGCTACATTCCTAAAACTATTGAACCAGAGTGAATGTATGATAATTTTAAACTTTTTGCAACAGATATTTGATAATTCAATAGTCCCAAAATCATGGAAGCATTCTGTAGTTCATCCAATTCCCAAACCCTGCAAAGACAAGACCAAAATCTCCTTTTATAGACCTATAGCTTTAACATCGGTTTCTCTAAAACATTAGAAAGAATTTTAGCCTATTGAATTGCCCACTTTCTGATAACCGAACAAAAACTTCATCAACATTACGGATTTGTTCCTTTTAAAGATAGAGCATCAACTTATATAATTTACAAAGCAATAACAGAAGCAAAGTTGGATAAGAAATACTTTGTGGGGCTTCGCTTAGATATAACGTGTGCTTATGACTCAGTTTATATAGATGGACTTATTTACAAATTGGTATTAGGGGAAAATAGCACTTTGGATGCATTAATTTTTGTCTTACAGATCGCTGCAAATTCGTTGGAGGAGATGCCTTTGATCCAAAAAAACACTGCTTAAAGGTTTCTCCCAAGGCATTGTACTGTCTCCGATATTATAAACTATCTATATGTACGATTTTTTTTAAACATTGGAAAATGGAGTCGAATGTTCAATACATATTCATCTATTGCTCCCATCGATATTATTTGTCATAAATTACAAAATACTTTAGAAAGGGTTAATCAATTGTATAAATATTGGAAATTAAGCTTAAGCCCAGACAAAAGTACCATTGCTGAACTCTCGGACAAAAAGATCAACTAATTCCATGATATATTAGCTGGGACCCCTCTTCCGTGACAATCTTCTATTAAATATTTCGGAGTATATTTCTTGAAAAGGAATCAAAATATCACAATTATGCATCAAATGAAAAATCAAGTACTGAAAAAGATCAACGCTCTTAAAGGTATGGCTTACAAGCATTATGGTCCAAGAGTTGAAAAATCTTACCAACTAATCAATAATAGCATTTGTAGTTTCTTTTTTTACACATTTCACATCATAAATAAATGGCCTGACAATCAATTAAAATCCTTTAATGTTGTTCAAATAAAAGCTCTCCGAATTGCACTAGGTCTTCCACTATGGACTGCAAATATTGTGCTCATAAAATTGGCTGGACAAGCAATTCTCTCGGATAAAATCAGAAGACTGACAAATAAATTTTTCATTTCTCAAATTTCTAATCAGATCTTTTCTCCTTTATATAGCACTAACCCTGAATCACAGAATTTAAAAATTATGGAAGATAAAAATAATATTGTTTAATATACTATATACTTTAAATGCTAATAGTGATCAAATTATCTAAATCCCCAGAATAATATCTTTTGCATTTCTCCCATGTAAAATATATGCCGATGACTTCAAATTTCAGGAAAAAAATTTACCAATTCAAACTATAAGGGGTTTATTCAATGAAACAGTTGAGCATGATTTTCAGGATTTCTATATAATAGCTATTAATGCTTCGAAAAATGAGCAAACTACATCAAATTACAGAAAATTTCTCTGTTGCTTATAAAAATTATCACAATAACTCTATTTTTACTGCTGAAGCTCTGGCTATTTGCCAAGCTTTAGATGATCTGATTGTTTCGAACAAAAATCTGCTAATCTTATCTGGTAGTCTCTCTGTTCTCTATGCTCTTCAAAATTACTTGATCAAGTCACATAGTGTTATTCACAGGTTAGCAACTAAGATTTACATACAATCATAGTATAACAATCATTTGATTTTACTTTTGACTCTGGGACACTCTAATATACACTGGTGTCCAAAAGTTAAGCATAAATCGTAAAATGCGAAAAACATGGAGTAAATATTCGTAAAATTATTCCAAATTTCTTGCGGATATTAATTGGGTGAAGAAAAAACATTGGGTTTATGCAAAACTTTTAATTCGACTACGTCCTGCGCGAAACACTGGCGCATGTCGGAATGCGGAAAAACCGATTCACGCAACGTAGGTAGTTCAGACTAGTTTCGTGCAACTGCTGTGCGAAGGGGCATTGTTAACCATTGAACAAGGTGAATGATGGCACAAAGACGCCAATTGGACATGTTTAAAAAAGGAAGAATTGTTGGAATGCTGGAATCCTCACGATCACAAACCGAAGTGTCTCGAATTCTGAATGTGGACCAGTCTGAGATCTCAAGACTGAGGCAGAGGTTTCAAAGAACGGGAGATGTTACCCGACAACCAGAATCAGGTCGACCAAGAGTCACAACCCCTCGCCAAGACCGATATCTGGTAATAAGTGTGCGACGTCAGAGAGGTAGTACTGCCAGAGCACTGGGTTCGGCGCTCACAGTCGCCACAGGAATACGAATTTCGAGACAAACTGTTTACAGGAGACTCAATCATGGTGCCCTGTATGCCAGAAGACCAGCAGTTTGCATTCCCCTCATGTCTGCGCATAAACGCGCTCATTTGAACTGGAGTTTGAAACATCAACATTGGAGTGTGGGAGAGTGGGCCAATGTGATGTTCAGTGACGAGTCCCAGTTTAGTCTGAGTAGTGATTCTCGACGGGTAACAATATGGAGAGAACGTGGAACACGTTTTGAACCAAGAAACATAACGGAAAGACATCATTTTCCATCAAAAGGAGTAATGGTATGGCCAGGCATGATGATGGACAGCCGCACAGACGTCCATTTCTTTGATACAGGGTCTGTGACTGCTCAAAGATACAGAGACGAAGTTCTTGAGCCTTATGTTCGCTTGTTTGGAGGTGCTGTCGGTCCTGACTTCATATTCATGGATGATAATGCGCCATGTCACCGAGCGGTGCTAATTAATGACTTCCTTGAAACGGAAAACATCCAGCGCATGTCGTGGCCTGCGAACTCCCCTGATTTAAATCTTATCGAGAAGGTATGGGATATGCTCGGGAGACAAATTGCAGCCCTTTCGCACCCACCAAGCTCCGTTACAGAACTGAAGAGAGCTCTCCAAGAAGCTTGGAACTGTTTGAGCCCACAACTCATTCATCATCTCATAGCAAGTATGGTAAATCGCTGTGCAGCATGCCTGGCTGTCAGAAGCGACCACACGCCTTATTAAACTGCAGCATCAGTATTTTATTTAATGTTTTCTTTAATTTTTTCTTTAAAGTGTGAATCCTTGCTATGCTCAGTTTTCTTTCAAACTGCTACTTTGGATAATAAAATTAATTATTATCATTCTTTTGATTTTCTTCCTTATTTTATAACCATTTTATACTTGCATATCATGTTTCCTGCCATTCTGATTTACAGTTCCTTCTTTATTCACATAATTATCAATTATGCTTAACTTTTGGACACCAGTGTACTATGGAATGAACAGGCGTATTATCTCACAAGATCTGTCACAGAGTCTAACGTTTACATTAACTGGATTGTCTCAGAAGCCATCAGTAAAAAAATATATCAAGAAAGATTTAAAAAAGCAAATGATAATTTTTATTCAAGCAAGTATTTTGAAAATTTGGGCAAAATTCCAAACATTGGCATCATCTCTAAGTGGACAAAAAAATAGAAGAGAAGAAATTCTGTGTACTCGAATCTTTAGTAAAATGATCCTTACTACAGGACTTTTACAAAAATTCAAATTATCAGATAATGCAATTTGTAGCTCCTGTAATTGTTTAAATGACTTGAATCATTTCTTGTTAAGCTACAGCAGATATATATATATATATATACTCATCCTCAAAATCATCTAAAATCCTTTCTCAAAATTGATCCTCATTGCAATATCACCTTCAAAGAGTTACGCTATAGCTATATCATAGTTATAGCTATACCATATAGATCTCAACACTCAGATTTTTTATTAAGAAGATGAAATATTTTGACATCAACTAAAGTTAATATCTTTTTTGTCTTTTATGGGATAATAGCCTTTGTCGCTCTATATCCCACAAAAATAATAACTGTAACTGCAATAGATAACATAAATTACATACAGTAATTGTATAATGATAAATGTTCAAGAGATAGCAAGCAGACAATTAGTTATTCAAGTAAATCTTCCTTGGTATTAAGTAAATTTATTTGTACTTTCAGCAAAAAGTTATATGATTTGCAGATTGAATTAATATCCATAGAATCCAAAACCATTTGATCAAAAATGTAACATTTAACTTCTAACTGATCAAAGCTGTGACAATTAAAAGATATTTTCTATTTGAGCTAAGTGATCTATAACTATGAGCATAATATTCTATAAAGGATATACAGAAATTTGCTGACCATTGAAACAATTGGAGTGATTACTTATCAAACAATCTTTATATTTACAAGAAATGTTGGCATGTTTTATTTTACCATCACTACTAATTCATTACAAAAAGCAAAATTATAAAATGTAAAAAATAATGTTATTTATTAACCTTTTAGATGCATTTCTTTTTTTTCTTCCATAGCCCATGCAGCAATATAAATGTGGTGCAAACCGAGATGAACATATACCAATCTTGCAAACAGGACATGGAACTACTGCTTGAGATCCTTTAAAATTACCTAACATATCAGATTCCACATCAAGACCATCTCTAGCAGGATCATAAACATCTGAAAATACAGAAAGAAACCAAATAAAAAAATTTATTCTTGAAACAAAACAAAAAATGCAGCATTCCTTCAAATTCAATTTATGTCAAAAGGGGGAGGGGGAAGAAAAGAAACTTTTTTTAGTTACAATTCAAGTTCATAAAAAAAAGATTTTAAAAAAAATACACAAAAACAAAAACTAAAAACAATTTTCAAATACAAGTCAAAAAGTAATATATGTGCAATCATATATATAAAAAAAAAAACAATCCTAACTTTTACATTTTTGTCACAGCTGAACAAAATTGGTATCAATATCAATAGCTCAAATGGAAATAAATTACGACATCAATGGATTTATCAATTAATAATTCAATAAATTGAATACCTTCTAAAAATTAGTTTTTCATTATGAAATCTAAATTTTTTAAAATATTTAATTTAACAATTTAAAATTAGCCTAAAGTTTAATTTTGGAACATTTTAGTTTAGTTATAGGAATTTAAAAATGTATATTCTAATGTTTAAATGACTTGCTTCATTCATTTCAGTTATGGAGGTTAAGTTTCTGAGCTAGGGAGGAAGGTAAAAAGTATAAATCATAATGCTAAATAAATGTCTGAAGTACTTGATAAAAAAAAATATTGTACAATAACTTTGAAAACTACTTGAACCAAATAGTAATTTTTCTCTAACTCTAATTTCAGTGTGTAATTTTCTTCAACTCCAAAACACACACACAAAATATTTTGAAAAATATGAATTATTAAATGCATATTCAAGAGAGATGAACAGTAACGTATCAAAATTTTTATATTCTTGAA
>BMAO01012931.1:0-88333 GCA_019973975.1 Trichonephila clavata
TTAAAAATTCTTTAAAAAAAAAGTTTGGGGAATTTTATTTTTTAAATGAATGGATCTAAAAGAGAAAGGCTTGAAGTTAATTAGGGTTGAATATCGATTTAATAACACGAAAAGTAATTTATACCCAACGATTTAGAAATAATTTTCATAAAAATCATCAGTTTTAACACTATTTTAAAAAATTCGAAAAAAATAGAAAATAACGTTATTTTACAAAAAAAAATTATACCGTGTCGTGGCGAAATAAATGATCTTTCCGATTCTGTAATTATTTTTTGTCTAATTTCGACACCGAAAATTAGATGACAATTTTAATATGGTGGAAAACGTAAGATTACCGCTCTGCCGAAACGGAAGGGAAGTTCCGCCAAGTAAACAACCGGCAGGAATAAAACAATTAGGCGTTTTAAGGTTTTTAATTAATATCTTTTTAACTAATTACAATATCGGAATATAAATGGGCAATACGGCTTCCCCGGAAAATTCCCGATCTTTTGGTACCTTCCGCGACTTTCTGCGTCGTACGGTTCGTGAGAAGATAGACGCACATACATACATAGATAGATAGATAGATACGTTTGTTTACCTTCGAATTTTAATAGCGTAAGACTAGCTTTCATGGCCCGGCGTTGCACGGGCTTATACCGAGAGTATAACTTAATCCCCATGTTAATTTCCTCCTTTTATTCTAACGCCAACACTTTTGTGGGGTTTTACGCGTACGATGTGAGTGCATGACCCGTGAGTGCGTGTCATGGCTTTGTTGCTTAAAATTTTCCCTTCTCTTCACAAATTCTCGATCCTAGTACCACTGAAGACCCACCGTGTAGGGGCGGGATGCACGCAAAATAAATCGAGAGCTCAAACGTCCTCCCGTTGGTGTGGTGTGGTAGTTAGGAGAAGGGGGTGCCAGCTCAGGTATCGTCCGCGTCACTTGACCATGGTTCAAAATTACGCGGACCGTCCCTAACAGGCCTCGTGTTGCTCACCAGTGGGACGTTAATATTCACTCAACTTCACCAAATCAGCACTTCCAATATTATTTTCCGAAATTACTTTGATTTCTTTGTTTCTTTCCTCTCCGCTTAGCCCAGCGTTGCACGGGCTTTTACCGAGTGAATAACTTCAACCTCATGGAAATTTCGTGTTTCCCTCAGGCCGATAGCACTTGTGTGCGTGCGTGCGATGTGAGTGATTTCTTTAACAATGTCATAAAAACTCCCTTTTTCGAAATTTGTTCTTGCGTTGGTGTGGTGTGGTAATTATTAAAGACGGGTGAAAGCTCATGTGTCGTCCTCGTCACTTGAGCATGGTTGAAAATTTTGAGGTCCGTCCCAAAAAACCCTCGAATAGGCAAACAGTGCGAATTTAAAAATCACCCACTCACTTTCCAATTCTTTCGTTTTACCGAGTGAATAACTTAATCCCCATGGAAATTTCGTGTTTCCCTCAGGCCGATAGCACTTGTGTGTGTGCGCGCGATGTGAGTGATTTCTTTAACAATGTCATAAAAACTCCCTTTTTCGAAATTTGTTCTTGCGTTGGTGTGGTGTGGTAATTCTTAAAGATGGGTGAAAGCTCAGGTGTCGTCCTCGTCACTTGAGAATGGTTGAAAATTTCGAGGTCCGTTACCAAAAACCCTCGAATAGGCAAACAGGGTGAATTTTAAAATCACCCACTCACTTTCCAATTCTTTCGTTGTAATTTTTTAGTTCCCGGAAACGAAAATGCAGTTTTTTTAAAAATAGTTGTATGCTGAAAAAAAGACAGAAAGTATAAATTTTTTAAATTACAAAGTTTCACTACTATTTTAATTCTTGGAGTAAAATTGTGAGGATTTTTTGAAATATTCGACTCGGGGGAAAAAGTTTCATGCAATTACCTTTATAAAAGAAGAAATTATTAAATGATTGATTTAAGTGTTTTGAGTGTTTTATTAAAATTTGTTCCAAAAAGTTTTTGGCTTCTTTTTAAAATCACTGATTCTAAAAGTTTTAAATTGAAAATTTCGAAGTCCGTCGCCAAAAAACTCTGGAGTAGGTGAACAGTGCGACTTTTTAAAAATCCCTCACATTTCAATTCTTTCGTTGCAATTTTTAGGCCCCAGAAACGAAATGTAGCTTTTTTAAAAAAAGTTGTATGCTGAAAGAAGAACAGAAAGTATAAATTTTTCAAATAACAAAATTTCACTACTATTTTAATTCTTGAAGTAAAATTGTGAGAATTTTTTGAAATATTCAACACGGGGGGAGTTTCATGCAATTACGCATTATTTTAAAGTAAACTATAAGTTTTATGAAAGAGAACAAAAATTTCGATACTGATAAATATTTTAAATGAATCTCAGAAATGCATTGAATGCATTTTAATTTTAAAAAAATATATTAATTTAAATCCATTATCAATAAATACTAATAAAAAAAATTCTACACATAGCTCTTGAAACGTTTGGATGTTTGATTAAACATATATAAGTGTTAAAAATCCACTTTTGGGGGAAAACCTAGTTATATGCTAACATTCACTGAAAAAAACATTCAAAAAGAAAAAAATACTATTTGATAAAAACATTTAATTTTTTTAATTTTAATTTTATAGTTTTTCATTCCACTCTTTGTTAAAATTATTTAAACACGTATCTGCAAAAAAAATTATATTATACAAAACTAACTTATTAATTATTTTTAATAAAATTGATTAAAAATGCTCATTTAGCAATTAATTGTGATATACCATTTGCTTACATAATGGCAGCACTGAAAATGAAGTAAATTTCAGATCAGTGGGGATGCAGCAAGTGAATTCAATCATTGAAGAAGAGAGAATTAATTTACGGGTGGGAAAAATAAGCAGAAATGAACAAAATCGAAATGTGGAAAAAGATAGAAATTACTTTGAGTGATTAAAAATCAGAAAAAAACCTTTTTGAAGGCAAAAAAGAAAAAAAAAATGAAAAGTACATTAAAATAACAGAGGATCATGTTAAAATAAGTATTTATCAGTAAAATTAATTTACGTGGGAAAAATTAGCAGAAATGAATAAAAAGAGATCCCCGAATCGAACTCGCAGAGACACGATCTGCTTTACGGTGTAAATGAAGCGAAGCGCTATCCGATTGTGCTACCGGGACCCGTAGCGAAAAACGAAAATAGGCAACAATAATGAATGGGAGGACGAAAAAGTAATTTTTTCACTCGCATTTTTTTTTTTTTTACTCGCCAAAGTTACTGATTCCCCCCCCCCTGTTTAAGGCAGAATTTTTTTAGTGTAACCCTTGAGTTAGAAGCGGTCGAAGGCGAAACATGTCAAATGTCTTTGGCGCAAAGCTAATTTTCGACCCCAATGTTTGGCTAAATGTAAAATCGCGTGTTTTAAATTATTTTAAAAATCATTACCTTCATTTTAAGGGCATAATTTTTACGGTAATGCTCTCAAACATCACCAACTATTTGCAAAAATAACGTACTTTGAAATAAAAAATGTACAAATTACTACTTTTTAATTTATTTCTCAGAAAAACATAAGTTTACGAAAATCACAATTTTTTTTTTTAAATCCGTAATTTTGAAGCAATTTTTTCAATCTTCGTATATGTTACGGATAATATTACTGTACACACGGAAAAAAGGTTTTGTGAGATTATCTTCATAAATGACGAAGTTATTCAATGTGAAGTAAAAATTAAGACTACTTTTTAAAAATTCTTTAAAAAAAAGTTTTAGGAATTTTATTTTATAAATGAATGGATCTAAAAGAGAAAGGCTTGAAGTTAATTAGGGTTGAATATCGATTTAATAACACGAAAAGTAATTCATACCCAACGATTTAGAAATAATTTTCATAAAAACGCCTCAGTTTTAACACTCTTTTAAAAAATTCGAAAAAAATAGAAAATATCGTTATTTTACAAAAAACATTATACCGTGTCGTGGCGAAATAAATGATCTTTCCGATTCTGTAATTATTTTTTGTCTAATTTCGACACCGAAAATTAGATGACAATTTTAATGTGGTGGAAAACGTATGATTACCGCTCGGCCGAAACGGAAGGGAAGTTCCGCCAAGTAAACAACCGGCAGGAGTAAAACAATTAGGCGTTTAAAGGTTTTTAATTAATATCTTTTTAACTAATTACAATATCGGAATATAAATGGGCAATACGGCTTCCCCAGAAAATTCCCGATCTTTTCGTAACTTCCGCGACTTTCTGCGTGGTGCAGTTCGTGAGAAGATAGACGCACATACATACATACATACATAGATAGATACGTTTGTTTACCTTCGAATTTTTATAGTGTAGACTAGCTTTCATGGCCCGGCGTTGCACGGGCTTATACCGAGGGTATAACTTAATCCCCATGTTAATTTCCTCCTTTTATTTTAACGCCAACACTTTTGTGGGGTTTGACTCGTACGATGTGAGTGCATGACCCGTGAGTGCGTGTCATGGCTTTGTTGCTTAACATTTTCCATTCTCTTCACAAATTCTCGATCCTAGTACCACTGAAGACCCACCGTGTAGGGGCGGGATGCACGCAAAATAAATCGAGAGCTCAAACGTCCTCCCGTTGGTGTGGTGTGGTAGTTAGGTGAGGGGGTGACAGCTCAGGTGTCGTCCACGTCACTTGACCATGGTTCAGAATTACGCGGACCGTCCCTAAAAGGCCTCGTGTTGCTGAACAGTGGGACGTTAATATACACTGAACTTCACAAATTCAGCACTTCCAATATTATTTTCCGAAATTACTTTGATTTCTTTGTTTCTTTCCTCTCCGCTTAGCCCGGCGTTGCACGGGCTTTTACCAAGTGAATAACTTCACCCTCATGGAAATTTCGTGTTTCCCTCAGGCCGATAGCACTTGTGTGTGTTTATGCGCGCGATGTGAGTGATTTCTTTAACTATGTCATAAAAACTCCCTTTTTCGAAATTTGTTCTTGCGTTGGTGTGGTGTGGTAATTATTAAAGATGGGTGAAAGCTCAGGTGTCGTCCTCGTCACTTGAGAATAGTTGAAAATTTCGAGGTCCGTCACCAAAATTCTCGAATAGGCAAACAGGGTGAATTGTAGCCTTTTTAAATATAGTTGTATGTTGAAAAAAGACAAAAAAGTAGAAATTTTTCAAATTTCAAAATTTTACTACTATTTTAAATATTGAAGGAAAATTGTGAGGATTTTTTGAAATATTCGACACACGGGGAAAATGTGTCATGCAATTATCTTTATAAAAGAAGAAATTATTAAATGATTGTTTTAAGTATTTTGAGTGTTTTATTAAAATTTGTTTCGAATGCATAACATACTGCCGTGGAAATTCACCTTCCTTTATCAAAGTTCCTGGTATATGTGTGATTCCTTTATATTAACGTCACTACAATTCCCTTTTTTTTTAAAAAAAAATATATCTTCCAGATCTTATTAATGTCAGACAGGTTTCAGTTCTCTTTCTACAGCACGGTGTTACAGTGGCTTTTTTGAGTGTAGAACTATTTTCCCCCTGACTCTCCCCTCAGATATAAGATTTATCTTCAAGTTTCTATTCATGACATATCAAAAACAATATTGCTTTAGTAAAAAAATAATAAATTTAAACAATAAAAAGAAAACTATTTTGATGCTTGAGTAAAAAAAAGTCATCATTTTTTAATAATATATAATTTCTAGGAATCTAAAATAATTAAATAATTTTCAGGTTTTCATTAATCAATCAATCGCTACTTACAGTTAGCTTAAAAAGGTCTCTCTAGAACGTATTTTTATCCAAAATAATAGGCGATATACTTTTTATTAACAAATAATTAATTTAATAAGGAAATAATAGAAACATTCCTTTTATTTAAAAAAAATATATTAATATAATTCCATTATCTATAAATAATAATAAAAAAATTAAATATTGCTTTAGTTTCGTAAAATATCTATTATTTTAAATCCATTTTCTAAAAAAATAAATACAAAAATTCTCACCGTTAATTATCGAAAGGACTATTCATTTTTTCATTTCGTTGTTTTTGAATGTTAGATTAAAAATATATAAGAATGAAAAAGCCTGGAAATTTATTTACATTCACTGCACAAAATCATTCAAAAAGAAAATAATACTGTGTGTGAGACTAATATATGTTTCAGAATTATATTTTTTTTACAGTATTTTTTATTCCACTCATTCACTTTTGCCAAGAACAGCAAGTTTGACCTTGGCCACTGAGCGTTAAACAGAGGGAGAAAAAAAAAAATAATAATGATTCTAGCGCATGCGCAAAGCCTTTAGAATGTCTTTAAAGCTTTCATTATTTTTGAGGGCTCAATTTTTAATTGAAAATTCCAAGTTTTCACAATTGATTGGAAACAACAATAATTTTTAAAGAAAAAAGGTTACAAAAATAATGCTTGTATTATTTCTCGCAAAAACTTTATTTTATTAAAATCACAAAAAGAAATCTTTAAAATCCGTAATTATTAAGCGAAATCGACACACGGAAAGAGAAAAAATCATAAAATATGCAAAACAGCATTGTTTTGTAAAAAAAAAAAAGTTTTTTTTCTATAAAATTTTTTAAAGAAAAATAGTTTTTTCCCGGAAACGAAACTGTAGCCTTTTTAAAAATAGTTGTGTGCTGAAAAAAAGACAGGAAGTATAAATTTTTCAAATTACAAAATTTCACTACTATTTTAATTTTTGAAGTAAAATTGTGAGAATTTTTTGAAATATTCGACACGGAGGAAAAAGGTTTCATGCAATTACCTTTATAAAAGAAGAAATTATTAAATGATTGATTTAAGTATTTTGAGTGTTTTATTAAAATTTGTTCCAAAAAGTTTTTGGCTTTTTTTTTAAAATCACTGATTCTAAAAGTTTTAAATTGAAAATTTCGAAATCCGTCGCCAAAAAACTCTGGAGTAGGTGAACAGTGCGACTTTTTAAAAATCCCTCACATTTCAATTCTTTCGTTGCAATTTTTTAGGCCCCGGAAACGAAATGTAGCTTTTTAAAAAATAGTTGTATGTTGAAAAAAGACAGAGAAGTAGAAATTTTTAAAATTACAAAATTTCACTACTATTTTAAATCTTGAAGTAAAATTGTGAGGATTTTTTGAAATGTTCGACACACGGAAAAATAGTTGCATGCAATTATCTTTACGAATGAAGAATTTATTAAATGATTGATTTAAGTATTTTGAGTGTTTTATTAAAATTCGTTCAAATAAGTTTTCGGCTTTTTATTTTTTAAATCACTGATTCAGAAAGTTTCACTGAAAAAAACGTTCAAAAAGAAAAAAATACTATTTGTTAAAAACATTTAATTTTTTTAATTTTAATTTTATAGTTTTTCATTCCACTCTGTGTTAAAATTATTTAAACACGTATCTGCGAAAAAAATTATATTATACAAAACTAACTTATTAATTATTTTTAATAAAATTGATTAAAAATGCTCATTTAGCAATTAATTGTGACATACCATTTGCTTACATAATGGCAGCACTGAAAATGAAGTAAATTTCAGATCAGTGGGGATGCAGCAAGTGAATTCAATCATTGAAGAAGAGAGAATTAATTTACGGGTGGGAAAAATAAGCAGAAATGAACAAAATCGAATTGATGAAAAAGATAGAAATTACTTTGAGTGATTAAAAATCAGAAAAAAACCTTTCTGAAGGCAAAAAAAAAAAAAAAAAAAAAAAAAAAAAAAAAAAAATGAAAAGTACATTAAAATAACAGAGGATCATGTTAAAATAAGTATTTATCAGTAAAATTAATTTACGTGGGAAAAATTAGCAGAAATGAAAAAAAAAAGAGATCATCCACGATTCGAACTCGCAAAGACACGATCTGTTTTACGGTGCAAATGAGAGAAGCTAAGCGCTACCGACTGTGCTACTGGGACCCGCAGCGAGAATTGAAATTAGGCGACAATAATGAATGGGAGGACGAAAAAGTAATTTTTTCACGCGCATTTTTTTTTTTTTTTTTTTTTACTCACCAAAGTTACTGATTTCCCTTTAAAATCCGTAATTTTGAAGCAATTTTTTCAATCTTCGTATATGTTACGGATAATATTACTGTACACACGGAAAAAAGGTTTTGCGAGATTATCTTCATAAATGACGAAGTTATTCAATGTGAAGTAAAAATTAAGACTACTTTTTAAAAATTCTTTAAAAAACAAGTTTGGGGAATTTTATTTTTTAAATGAATGGATCTAAAAGAAAAAGGCTTGAAGTTAATTAGTGTAGAATATCGATTTAATAACACGAAAAGTAATTCATACCCAACAATTTAGAAATAATTTTCATAAAAACGCATCAGTTTTAACACTATTTTAAAAAATTCGAAAAAAATCGAAAATATCGTCATTTTACAAAAAAAAATATACCGTGTCGTGGCGAAATAAATGATCTTTCCGATTCTGTAATTATTTTTTGTCTGATTTTCACACCGAAAATTAGATGACAATTTTAATATGGTGGAAAACGTAAGATTACCGCTCTGCCGAAACGGAAGGGAAGTTCCGCCAAGTAAACAACCGGCAGGAGTAAAACAATTAGACGTTTTAAGGTTTTTAATTAATATCTGTTTAAGTAATTACAATATCGGAATATAAATGGGCAATACGGCTTCCCCGGAAAATTCCCCATCTTTTGGTACCTTCCGCGACTTTCTGCGTGGTGCGGTTCGTGAGAAGATAGACGCACATACATAGATAGATAGATAGATAGATAGATAGATAGATAGATAGATAGATACGTTTGTTTACCTTCGAATTTTAATAGTGTAGAAGATAGTTTGAAATTGTGCTTCTAATACGTTAAATCAAATTTACAATAAATATGTCGGACACATATTTCTTGGAATTGTCATTCGAAAATTTCTTTTGTACGAGATTTCCATTAGATTGACTTTGTTTGTTTAACATTCTACTAAAACCATTGGTGAAAGTGACTATTACTATTAAATATTTTTTTTTCAAAGAAAGGTAAGTTTAAAGTCTTTTCTTAAAAATTGATTAAAATGACATTAGTTGTTCTCAAAAATTTAGTTTCATTTTCAGTTTTTTTTTAATCTTAAGATTTTGTTACTTTAATAGTATTGTTTGAATTTTTTTTCCAGCCGACAACTTCAGGCCTTACCTGTCTTCGTTTCAAAGCAACGATAGCACCGACTACATCAACGCGGTCTTTGTGGATGTGAGTACACATGCTTTCCGTTTGGAATGGGAATCTGGCAAAGGAAATGAACTTACTTCTTTTAAACTTTTGACCCTTTTTTATTCTTTTTCTTAAACTTTTGATCGCCAGGGCTACCCCCTTATATATCAGCCTAACATCACGGATCTCCTGCTATCCCCAAAAAATTTTTTGGACTCCCTGCCTGACTCCCAACACATGGCTGAGGAATTTAAAGGTTGCTTCCCCTACTGGACATTGCGTCACCACATATCGTTACACACATTCTCACCCCCCCCCCCATGGGCAGCCATTTGAGCCAATAACCTCATTGCATCCAAATTGGAAGACACTGTCTCTTCCACCAGATTCCACAACCGAGCCATCTTCACCTCGAAGCCCCGCCTACCGACCAGCCACCCCATGTCCAACATGAAAATTCAACTTTACCATGACCAATAGAGAACTTTTTGCTAGCTAGATACGGGTTCCCAGAAAACCATGCACCCGAAAACATATCCTAAAACTGCTTTTGCTATTTATATAAATTTTTTAACACTTTTTTTCCTTTAAGAAAAGAGCGAACATCTAATTATAATGTATACAAATATTATTACAAGATATTAGTTTCAAATAAATAAATAATATAGGCGCCATTCCAATCGAGACGGATGCAATGATTGGCGCGCTATGTGAATTTAGTACTTAATCTATTGTTGTTGCTTAGGCCACCTGATCGACAGTAACATCAGATCAAGGTCCACGAAATGCATCGCGGCTAAGGGCTAGAATTTTACGCCTGTCGTTAGCCTAAGCTTTGAGCCCCATGAAGGTGACAGCACGATTTTGCTCGGAACAACACGGTAGATGGCGACACCATTCGGACCTACTGATTTTACGAGCACGTACTCCGTGTGTACTCGGAGGATATTTGGCGGCATCAGGCATCGAACCCAGGCCTTCCGGTCTCAAGACCGATGCTCTAACCACTAGGGTACCCACGGCCCTAGTTCTTAGTCTTTGTACATGTGTTTGTACTATACATTTTTTAAAAATATTATACGTTTTAGAAATGGCAATTTAATTGTAAACAAAAAAAAAACAGATTTAATGTTCTTGATCGAAATACACATCCTATTAAACACTTTTATTGGCGATAATTAACTGATCTTGTCTAAGATGACACATCTTTCAATTTTTCCACGAGGTCTTTCAGAATCTACAAGAGAGGGAAATCTTAACATTAGATGAGACCTATGCGAACCCCTTAGGAAGGGGCTGGGGACCCCCAGGGGTCCATGGACCGTAGATTAAGAACCTCTGCCTTACTCAGCAAAAAAAAAAAAAAAAAATACGTACACGTTTATTTCCTAATGAAAATTAACTTGGTTCTGTCTTTGCAATTTTGAGGGGACACAGTATGATTTATAAAAAACTTTTAATTTAAGGTTTTTACAATTTTTTTGGTTTCCCTCCATGCATATGTATTATGCTAAGCCAGTTTTGTGCTCAAAGTACCACAAAAAGCTCTATCCGGTTTTTTTAAGCAAAATTTAGAAATTCATGAAGTGACTTTAAAATGCTACTCCTCCTACAGTAATTGACGCACACAAATGAAATTTGATTTACCAGTATGTCAAACTATGCATAAAAAGAGTTGGTACATGTTTTCTCTACTAATTTGATTGATATTTGTAAAATACTTTTTTGATAAATGCTTATTGTGAAAATTCCTTAAAAAATGTACAGATTCGAAATTCAAATGTTTTTTAAGAAATAAATATGTTTTTATTCAAAAGTGCATATCAACTTTTGTTACATGCACAAATAGCAGTAGTTAAAAAAAATATTAAAGCATTTGACTCAATAGGAAAAAAAGTCTTAGCATTTGAAACAATAACAGGAAATACATAGCGCATTTGTACAGAAATTTAAAAGAACTGTTTATTCTGTAATTATTACGCAAGACCAGTGCTCCTCAAACTTTCAATATTTGCGGCCCAATTTTCAATCATAATTTCCATCGCTCTACCTCTCCATGGACTAAATTCATGACGGTCCCATGATAATATAAACACGTGTTCTACATTGAATTCAAAACGGACAATAAACTATATAATAACACTTTTTATTCTATTTGTAAAACTCAGGTAAAATTTCAAATTGCATAATTGGGTAAAGATGCTCAAGAGTTACAAAAAGAAATTTCTGCAAAAAGATTTTAAAATTAAAGAAAAAAAAACCTTGTTTTATACATTTACTTTTAAATAAAGTGAGAAATATTATTTAAAAAAAAAAGTTACTGTAAAAGGCGTTATTTGGCAATAACGAAGTGCATGAACTGATTTCCTGAAAATGGACAATTGCATTTATCGTGACTATTACGTCACGTGTGTTTTTGAACTTGATTGGCTAAAAACACATGGTTTAAAATAAATTATCATGTGATTATGACGTCACATGAATTTAGTCCATAATAATGTACTTTGAAACTGTTGCTAAAACTACAATACGACCTTATTTATAAAGAGTACATATCAAGATAAGTATTAAATTATGTACATCGTATTTCTAAGTAATAGATATTTAAAGTACGTTACTTTTTAGTAATAGAATAAATATTGTGTGTGTTACTTTTCTCTTTTCTGATTTATATATTGGAACAGATTGCTATAAACATGTAACGTGTATTTTTGCATGTCAGCTTGTATTTTGTCTTGCTGTCTTTAAGTCAGTGCTTCTCAAACAATTGACAATGTATTGGATACGATAAGAATGTACTTTCACGCAAAACTTACGATACGACTTTAGTTATAAACTGTAAATGTGTGAGTGTGTAATCCGATGAAATAAAATTTGGTATATGGCAAGACTATGTGAGTCACTACAATTACTAAATTTGTTTGTAATGTACACTGCTGGCCACCGTAAATACAACACCAAGAAAGACAAGAGATAGCACAACAAAATTTATTTTGTAGATAACATGTTGACCAAGTATCAAATGATTAAATTTATAGACTTCTGTGAAGTGTGGTTCCTGCCAGAATCGGTAGCCAGAGTAGCCGCCATTGTTGGAGATCACCGCTGTCACACGCCTCGGCATTGATTCAAAGAGACTTTGGATGTGGGGGAACAGCAGACCGAGCAGCTTCCACACGTTGCCAAAGTTGATCTGGTGTGGCAGCTGGGGTGTAATCTGGGTCAATCGTTGAGCAACCACGGACCGCATGTTTTCTATCGGGGAAAGATCCGGAGAGCAAGCCGGCTAGGGAAGCAATTCAATCTGGTGATTGACGAAGAACCTTTGGACAATGCGTGCCACATGGGTGGCGCATTATCCTGTTGTAATATGGCTGTGGCCAAGCCCTGAAGGTAAGGAAGGACAACTGGCTCCAACACCTCAGAGAGGTAGCGCTGGCTGTTTAAAGTACCGGCAATGCGTACTAGAGGAATGCGAGAGGGATATCCAATGCCGCCCCATACCATAATACTCGGTACAGGGCCAGTGTGGCGGTGCATAACGCAGCTCTTCAGCATTCCCTCTCTCCACGGTGTCTCCAGACTCGAATCCGACCATCGTGTTGTTGCAGACAGATGCGTGACTCGTCAGTAAAGACAACTTCATTCCATTCTGTCACCCACATCCTTCTTTCATCGCACCATTGGCGATGATCTGCGTCAAGTGTAGACCAAGCAATGGACGTCTTGCGGACAGACCACACTGCTGTAAACGGCGTTGAATGGCACGTGCAGTCACTGAATAATGCGTTACACACTCAATGTGCTGTGCTATGGTTCGTGATGTGACTAAGTGATCCGTCACTGCCGTGTATACAATTTACCTGTCCTCACGTGAAGTGGTGCACTGAGGTGGATGCGATCGACCACGTCGGCCCGTCGTACCCTCCTGCATCCAACGGTCACATATCCGCATTACAGTTGTTTGATTTCGTCCAACACAACTACCAATTTCCCTGAAATATAATCCACAATCTCGGTAGGCCACTATCCTCTCTCTGTCGAACTCGGAAACTAGATCAAAGCTGATGGCTGTTTTCTACGAGACATAACTGATCGTTTTTTGAAAAACCCACAAGAAAAACACAATCGCCGAACTCGAAATCTCCAAGCCTTAATCAGCGCTTTGAGGTGGTGCCACAGGCGTGCGTGATGTGTGTCTGCGCTGAAGTTCTAATTATTTGTATATCTCACCTCCGCTAATGCATGTTGTAAATTTCATGTTATTTGCGTGCTTCCTTCAGGGTGTTGCATTTACGGTGGCCAGCAGTGTAGTATTGATAAATTTATCATCAAATACATTGTGCAGTGCATTATAAGTATATTATATTAACATGAATGTGTATTTTATTTTTTATTGTGTCAGAAGTTTTTTTTTTTTTTTTTTTTTTTTTTTTTTTTGTGATTTCAGTAAATTGATAGTTGTTTTAAATATTTTATTTTCAACTTTTTGATATGCTCGCGCCTCCCAGTTTAGAAACCACTGCTTTAAGTAAATTTTAAAATAATCTCTTTATTTTCGACACGCCGCGTACAGTTATCACGCATCCCGGGGGATGCACCCCCATAGTTCGAGAATCACCGCATGAGACAGAACTTTTTTTTATCTTCTTCTGCAGGGTTACCTCCGCTCCAAAGAGTTCATCGTGACTGAGTGGCCAATGCAGCACACTGTTCCCGACTTCTGGTCCTTGGTTTACGACCACGACTGCAACTCTATCGTCGTCCTATGTGACCACCCCCCTTCCAGTGTAAGTATTCGCTCCTCTGATTATGTGTTTCTTAACTTTCTGCCTTGGGTCCTTCTAATGATCTGTATCTTGGTAGAATTACCCCCAGTTCTATCCCAGCGAGAAAGAAAAGTCCAAGAAATTCGGCCCCGTCTTCACCATCGAGACCGTCTCCTACAGCACCTTGCCCAACATCAAGTCCTGGATCTTCAAGATTCTCAAGAAGGTGAGGAGACTCTGGATTGATGAAACGGAACTAAATTATCTTGTTTAATTGTCTAAACTTTATTAATATTTATAATAAATTTCGGCATGCCCCATAATATTTTTTTACTTCAATTGCTATCACAAATTTTGTCACAATATCTGACCAGAAATAACTCCTCAAATATATTTAAAAAATGTAACATAGTCATTTGCTAGAAACTGCCGATTTCCATATTTTCTTTCGTGAGGCAAGGCAAAAGAACTTTATCGGTCAACTCAAATGTGTTTTTCTGATCTATCTGCAATTAAGTATTGTTCTGATCAATCTGCAGTTGTTTTTTAAGCTAATAACCACCTGCAGTCAATTGATTTCGTCAGTTTATTTTTCAGATAAGAGCGAATGTGCTCAATACACGCTACGAAACACTGATTTATATTTTAATGCAATCTTTGCCCTTGAAATTTCGTTCATGTTGTAGAAAATTTCCTTTTCTCTGATATCTTTTGGAGTTTAAGGTAGAAATAACTCCAAATCTCATTCCTATACTTTAATGTGGGAATTGATTCCTCAGTTTTCCCCACCAGAATGCAGCACCTTCATTCCTGATACCCCCTGCAGCCGCATATCACAAAGGCAGACAGTTGGACCGGAAACTCTCGCGAAAGAGAGACGTCTAACCGAGGCTCTCGAGAAGAGACTAACTGCTAATGGTCTGATCGCGAGTAGGCGACCAGATATACCTTAAGCATACGCGAGTGCTGTTTGTAGATTGAATGACTCTCTAAATCTGGAAACCTTTCTTTGTAAATATTTCACGAACCTGCCATACCACGTGTTCGCTAAATAAACGTATATTCTCTTATTCAAGTGGTGTGTTTGAGTAAACCAACCTAGCACACCCCACACCAATATCTATTGGATTGATTCAAAACCCAGTTTGTACGTGCGTGTGCAAGCAGTAAATTCTGATAAAGAAGAGTGAACTGTTTGTGTCATGAAGCACTCATTGCATTACGCATTATCACATCTGATAGCACACCCCACACCAATATCTATTGGATTGATTCAAAACCCAGTTTGTACGTGCGTGTGCAAGCAGTAAATTCTGATAAAGAAGAGTGAACTGTTTGTGTCATGAAGCACTCATTGCATTACGCATTATCACATCTGATAGCACACCCCACACCAATATCTATTGGATTGATTCAAAACCCAGTTTGTACGTGCGTGTGCAAGCAGTAAATTCTGATAAAGAAGAGTGAACTGTTTGTGTCATGAAGCACTCATTGCATTACGCATTATCACATCTGATAGCACACCCCACACCAATATCTCTTCGATTGATTCAAAACCCAGTTTGTACGTCCGTGTGCAAGCAGTAAATTCTGATAAAAAAGAGTGAACTGTTTGTGTCATGAAGCACTCATTGCATTACGCATTATCACATCTGAAGCAACATAATCTGACTGCAACAAAAACGAAATCTTCACACAGGGTTACGGCAAATGTGAGCGAAGGTGCCTTAAAAGATTTAAAACATTAGACTTGCGATTTTTTAATAAGTATTTCAAACCCACACTTTCAATATATATGAAATGGACGTGGCCGTTGTGTGAAAGGTATTTCCTTATAAGATTACTATTTCTGACGATTGATGTTGCATTTTCAATATTATGGAGGAGGCAGTCTTGATGTTAGTTATACTTGTTTATTTTCACTGAACATGTTGACACACATATGGACGGAATCACAAAGAAACATACACACACAACAAAATACACAAAGCACAAACCAAGCTGCAGACGGCTACGTGTTGAAGGCAGACAAATACAGAAGCGAAAGAGGGAGCGGTCTCCAGGAATCTCAGTTTTTATAGGCGGCTCAAATCACATGATCTGAGTGAGTAGCTAGATGTAGTTTAAAATACTCTCGTTAGGTGGCTAGCAAGTTTATTAATTGAACTTGGGTTCAATAGTTAAAAGTTATTTAAAAGGATTATATTACTGGGATCATTACATATATATTGTTACGTAGATCGAGGTTCGAAGCTTTTATGCTATCCGTCTTAAAGTGCAAAACAGTTGTTCAGGAGCGCTGGAAATTTTATTGTACAAAAAACAATCCTCAGAAATACAGGGCACAGTAGCAAAACTCTCAAAAAAAGTCCCAGAAGGTCTTTACCCCTTCTACAGCACTCAGACACAACTATCAGTGTCTAAAAATACAAATACGGAAAGTATTCACAAACAATCGCTCGTCCGAAGTAATCAGTAATCGCTGGTGGACTCTTCTACGGTACAGACAATATTTCCTCCAGTTTCGGCGAAATACTCCCGAAAAATCTCGAAAAATCCGCTTATCGTGATATTAGAAAATTTCTACAGTATTTTTCGGAAGCATCCGTGTGGTTGCCTACTCGCCAAAAATGATGCCAAGTTTCCTTTGAATCACCATTATAATATAAGGAACGACAATGCATGCGAATATTACAATTTTAGCATAAAACATATACAACAGAGAATAATATAACCGTATTTCACATCCAGATATAAGTTATTTACACTATTGAAGTGAAACTTCTTTGAGGACGGGAGTGAATGGGAAATTTAACCAGTTTTGCGTAACAGTGAAAAAGCGAACGGAAGTAGTGATTCCCCCCCCCCATTCCCCCGAAACGTCGCAATGGTGAGGAGATAACGAGCGGGAGGAAAAGAGAGCGGGGGTGGGGACACCACGTGACTTGCGTCATATCCGTGAAAAGGATGGACGAATGCTAAGGGGGAATTGTGCATCAAAGGTAAATCTTGCTGCTATGGACAAAAGGCGCTTATGTATTGGTGACATTGAGTGGGTACCCTTGCTACTCTCTTAACGAACTCGCGTGGCGTATTTTCGCAGTTTTTAAGTAATAAATGTGCCATTTTCAACAAATAAAAGCACCCAAAATATTATCATTATATGGCTCTTCCCGTTACGGGAGTGTCTGGGGCATTGTGTATGTGTCACTGACGTTCGCACCAGAATCGCTATGGATAGCGTCTTGTAAGCAAACACAGTGATTTCTATTAGCGATGCATTTTTATATTATTAATTTTTATTCCCATTGAATCAAAATAAATTCTGGTCAGATAGCCTAGAACAAATGCAGAAAGAGGAAAAGAATTTCGTGAAAGAAAAAAAAAGCAAAACTAGCAGCACGTCCAGACGAAAGTCTATATATCGCCTGGTTGTTTTGTCGCAGCTTTTATCATCTTTATCCACAAAGTTTTAGTGCTGTACACATCAGAGGCTGCTGCAATCATTGGATCCGATGATGATTAAAAGCCGGTTATCTTAACTGGAGACTTTAATGTTAATTTTGCTTCAGAAGAAGCAAAGCCACTCATTGAATTCTTGAAACGGCCACTGAATTTGACAATGAATACTGATTCTAGAGAAGGAAAAACAATATACGGTTTCACTTCTATCGCGTGGCTTTCCACTGACTTTTTTTTTAATTGAACTGGAACGAAAACTGGAATGAACAGTTCGAAGCCCTGACCCTTACGACGACCTATTTGGAGCAATTACATGTCGGAAAGAGTCCCATCATGGTAAATTCCCGTTCTGGGTGTTATGCCCAGGATTCATAAAAAGGCTGTCTTCTACATTCGTTAAATCGTCAGTAGAGAGTTCCGTTTAGATATCTTTGGCTTAAAAAATGATATAATAATGTTTATTTCGATACTAGTCGGCTGGGTGGCGTAGTTGGCCTTGTACGCACAAGGATGAGCGTTCAACCCCTGCCCAAATCGGTAAATTTTCTTGATGCAGAAAATCAACAGCGTGCATACCGCTTGATTATGCGGCATGTAAAAGATTTCTTGAGTGCCTGTTTGGCTTGGGTGCTCTCAGCAAAATTAATTTTCTAAATGCGGTTTCGCATCGTCAGAGCTTAGGTGCCTCCCTCTGGAGAGGAATATAGGCGTCAATATTACGTGCGGCGATTGGTATCCGCCTGTATGGTGCCGCACTAAAAAAAGATACCTGCTCTCGGGAGTTGAACTAGGTCTGCAATGGTAGAACACTAATCCGCAGTCCCATTAGAAATGATTTTGATACTATAGGGAGCATACTGTCTTTTTAAAACCGAATTATTGATCCATTGTGCACGTGTGTTTGCGGTACAGAAGTTAATGTTTTGACCATTTTGTCCTTATACCCTTTCATCCGATTAAGGAAGAATTCGAATTCAATTTAATTTAATGGAGTGGCATTTCCTTGTAGGTGGTGTCCCTCACCGAGCTCATGTCAGGTGTGAAGGCCGAGCCGAAGACAACACAACTGTTCTTCATCACGTGCTGGCCCGCAGGCCACAAAGTGCCCACCTCTACCAACTCCCTGGTGGAGCTCATGAACATGGTGGAGCGATGGAGGCAGCGAACCTCCTACGGACCAGTCCTCCTGGTATCCAGGTAAATGCTACACCTCCTCATTTCACGTGACTCATTTTTTTTTGATTATGCTGCGTACTTACTGTTCTCTTTGTGTGTGTTGCAGCAACGGGAGGGCACGCGTGGGCGTGTACTGCGCTGCCAGCATTGCCATCGAGCAAGCCATCGAACACGAAGAAGTGGATGTATTCACAGCTGTCAAAGTGGTCAGGAGACACAGACCGCAGCTCGTTGAAAATATTGTAAGTGTTTTGTCTCTCCAACACAATTATTCACTTGTATGTCGATCCTTGTTAAAAAAACAACATCCAGAAAGTGTGTGTGTTCTTTATCTACTATAAAATTGATTTATTTTTGTTCTGTGTGAACATTTATATTTATGAATTTTTGTGTGAAGTTTACAGCAGCAGTGAAGCAGTATTTCTTGAACATCGTACAGTTGTTTTCCATTTTTATTATAGAAGGATTTGTCTTGTTAGTTTTTAAAAAATAAAAATATCACATTTCAAAATCAAAAAGAAAAAAATGTAGGGATTTAACGAACTAAGAGGCTGATTGTGTATTAGTACCGATTCTCTATCAGTATTAGTAGTCCTTGCTTTAAGGAATCTTACCCTCCTTACACTTTCTCCTGAAAGACATACTATTTGGATACGGGAAAGGACCCTTGTGGGAAATAGTGATTGTAATACCGGGATACCGAATACCATTTGTATACAATTGAGCCATTTGTACAATTTTGTATTACCGGTATTCACAAGCTTAAATACCGGTTTTTCGGTATTTACTAGAAATTTTTTTAATTATCTCCACTATATGTTCAAGGATCGTCAACCTAGCAAAATAGTATACGTTTCAGTTTTTATGTCACTCTAAAGGGCGAAATTAATAAGAATGTTATAAAGTTAACCTGTACAATCAAGGGAAGTGATGAAATATGTTAATCGTCCAAGGAGGAGCTCCAAAACTATTCTATTATAGCTCAGAGCGATATTGCTCACGCGCAGGATTCGTATCTTGATATCCATTTCTGTGAAAACAAGGTTGTAGTTGTGAAGAAAGTGCGCAATAGTTCAATATTTTTTTTAATTGGGGAGTTTGTTATTCACATTGTATTTGCATATCATACTTGTATTTACATATCATCATGATTTTATAAATGAAAATGAAAAAGAAGAAAGAGATTAACCAATTCAAATTCGATCAAGTTTATAGTAAATTTCCAGAAGAATTTGATACAGTTATCAAAGATGATGATGATGACACTAATGTCGATAGGGAAAATAAATTGTCTCTTGAACAAAAATTAGAATTAGTGATAGCTAAAAAAAATCAATAAACCAAAATACAATACAGAAATCAGCTATATCCAAAACCATTCGACGAGAAATCGATTTATTTAAAGATTTAGAAGTAAATACTTGGAAAAAGTCTATCGCGTATTGCTAACTATACCAATTACTAGCGTAGATGCCGAAAGAGTGTTTTTGACTGTTGATAATTTTTGTACATAATTACGTTCCAGGCTTAATGACAGTGCAATTATGTTTTTTAAGATCGCATTTCAAAAACTTGTAATAGTACCACAGACTGAATAGTGATATTTACACTTTTTGTGATTTAAATACATAATACTTTTTTTGTGATTCCTTATATACAGTTATAATTTCACAATAACAATTTAATTTTTTGTGATATTTACACTTTCTAATAAAATTGGTAAATAAAACAAAGAAACAATTGTATTTTCTTTCTTTTCTACCGGTACAAAAACCGGTATCAAGATCTAAAAAATACTGAAGACCGGTATTGAACTTTTGGTCCGATATTGCAATCCCTTGTGGGAAACAGAGGCGCAGTGCGCCATTAGGGACTGTTTTGAAGTACATTCTGCCTAAAATGTCTTAAAGGTTTCTGACCTTGATTGCGGATGGCTAGGTGGAGGGTATTCTCGAACATATCGCTTAGGTCTTTGCTTCAGCCAGTGCAGACTATGTTATGCCATTCTCATAGACTTGGTAGGTATGAAAAGCGTGGGAAATCGAGCTCTAATGGGGACCCTTGTAAATTGGTGTTGTAAAGTCACTTCTTAGCTAGCTATCGGCTACTCCTCTTTTCTTCTCCAGCATCCTAGGTGAAAAAACTCGCCAAGTGACCTCTACCTCAAAGGGGTGATTGATAAGGCACACATGTGTCAGTTGTTGTCTAATCTTTTGTTCCATCTAATACGTGGTCATGCTACACACAAATGAACAAGATAACCCGCTTCAGCGAGGGTGAAATGCCAGGAATTGTGTTCTATGCATTGGAATGACATGGCGATTTATGGTCATCCATATGAACTTTCGACATGGGGTTGGGATGCCGTGTGCAAGTCCATGTTCTCCCCAATTGAAGGGGCGTGAGAGAGTCCCACGTTGAAGGCTTAAGGTATCCGACTGGTTGCGACCACTTTTATTTTTTTTAAAAAAAAGGAAATATGGTGATTTTTTGTTATTTTGGGATTTTTTTTAGTGCATTTTTAGAAAAATGTGCTAAAATTAAGAAGAGAAAAAGAAATTATTATTACTAAAATGGGTAAAAAATGACAAAAAATAGCATAAACGCGGCCCATTCTGCACCAAAGGTTTATAAACAAATTTTCAATCTAATATGTTGCTATATTATTCAATTTTGAAATGACCTTCAGTATAAGGATATTTTCTTTTTTACAAAAACTAGAGCACTTTATGTCGGTTACTATATGAAAATGCTTAGAAAGACAGTGATTATATTCACATAAGGGACTGCAACTTTTGTAATAAAACAGTGATTGATAAATCTGAAAGTTAAAACAATTTTACTATTATACAGAACGTACAGAAAATATTTCGGTTAATTATGTTCAAAACTTTTTTAGCAATCGCTGACCCCGTTTGGTTATTTTCAAAAAATCACATTTCGAGTCAAACGCGTTTTAAATTATGACATCTCGCTTAAAGTAATGACATCTGCTTTTACTAAAACACTTGTAGTTTTTGTTGTATTAAACGGAAAATGATAAACGTGGTATTTTTATAAAGCTAATAAGATGGCCCATAAAATAAAATGAAACAAAAAAAAAATTTGTCAATTTTTGGTAAAATTCATAGTTTTAGGGTACCTTAAGGAAACTGATTGGAAAGTGACCAGCGACAGACCTACGAGAAAGGTGGGAAAAGAAACATGCTAACTTCTGCTTAACTGTTTTAGCAGACGTCACGAGATCCAGTAGAAAGACGACGACAATACAAAGTATTGTCACTATGAGTTTACTTAGAGAGAGAGATACGATAGTTATATGCGTTAACTTACGATTAAAAATTGTAAATAAAAAAGTAATTTTACTAATGCTCCATCTCGCTACCTAGAAATTTAAGCAAACCTGTGGTTACAGTGTAATAATCCTTATAATTATGGAGACAAAAAAAATGAATCAACTATTTTTCTGCTAAGGCAAATAATATTAGTTTAAATTCCTCTTAGTCTAAACTTGTCGACAAATCGAGAAATATGTATCTAATTTTGTCGCAACTCGGAGATTGTAAGTTCGGAAAGGAAGCAGATATATATGATTTTAAAAATAGTTACTTTTATTTTAGATCTAACACTTTACGAACGATTTACAACTTATTCTTTAACCTTGGGAGCAATGTTCAATCCAAATTCTTAATCTATCTTATGAGATGATTCAAAAAGACTTATCTGTGGTCGCAGTTTCTTGAACCACTCCTTCTCGAACAACGACTGCTTGGTGCAAATAAACTTTCGTTTCCTTCCACAACTCTAGGCGGATGCTCAGATGACTGTTAAAGGCAGTCAGTAGGCTAAAAATCTCCAGATTATCGATTTTGAAGTTTTGATATTTCTAAAATCTCCAGTTAATGATTTTCCGGTGATATAACATATTTACTATTTTATAAATTAAAAGCATGTCAAAATGACTGCTAAAAATAATCAGTAGCTGGGGGGTATTTTTGGAGCACCTAGTCCTTGTCAGGACTTTTATCTCCTATCGGGTAATAATGATGCCTGTTACGAGTTATTATTTGCTAGTGTAAATGGGTAATTAAAATGAGAAATTTACTGTGGAGAAATGATAAAAATTAAGAGAAAATGCAGGAATGAGAGAGAAACTCCCATGGCATTAGAATAAACGATCTTAAAGTAGAGGGAGCGTTCTGATTGGCCGAGACAGGAATTCGGCTAATGAGGTATATAGACATCTTAGAATGAGGCAACCAATCAGAGCAGGCCTGGCATGCCACGCCCACTTTGACAAATAAAAAAAAATAAACACCGTCCTTTTAAACCAAAGAAGCACTTTCAAAGCCTCAAATGGTTTGATTTATTCATACGCACACACACACACACACACACACACAATTAACAGTAGACTAACTGCAAGTATAACTGTTTATATGTTTTGGGAGGGAAGTTTGCATACTTTCGTTGAATTTAATTAAAGTCTTTGCTAATCGAACAATAATAACGTTAAGAAATAATAACAAAAGGAACATTTTCAATTTGAATGAGAGTTTGAATGTTTGAAGAAAAAATATATGCATTGAAGAACTTTATGTTTATGATGTAGCTCAGGCATCAAACACGCGGCCCGCGAAGACATTTTACAAAATTTTAAATATCAATCTTTTAGGATATTTTCACATTTTGAAATATTTTATGGTATCATTTTCTAAAAATTTACAACATATCTAATCATATAAGATACTACATCTAATCAACATAAGATTAGATAACATATCTGATATCTAATCTTGATTTTTTAAAAAAAATTCTATTTAATTACAGAAATAGCCTTTAAATGTAAATTATTTTTAATATTTTATTAATTTTTTCCTTTAATTTCACTATAATAAATTAGTTTTTATTAAATTCTTAAGTGCATTCATGAATATTATTTGCATAGATAGTTCTACGATTCCTCGTGTGTGCGACTTTTAATTCTCTTTGAAATGTCCAATCAGCGAGAGGCGAAGAGCGTGCCGTCAGAGGCAGTTGCACACACAGATTTGTTTTTTTTTAATTTAAATACCTCAAGATGATCAAGACAAAGCGCAGTTTTTACTCAATCGTTTGTGAATGAAAGTGGATTATGGTTTTTATTCAGATTAGACAAAAAAGTTATTTTATTAAAATATTCAAGAACAGAGTAGGAAAAGATGAACATCGTAATTTTCAAGAAAAATGGGAACTACAATATTTTTATGCCCAAAACAAGAATAAAATATTATGCCTGATATGTAAAAACTGTAATTCAGTTGCTAAGGAATATTATTTTAAAAGGCACTGTGACACAAAACAGAAATATGTTGCGAATTATATGACCAATAATACTATGACCAATATGTTGCGAAACTTTGAGAAAAGAAACTGAAATCGATTCTTTAAAAATGAAAAAAAAAAATGTATTCACTAAATTTGTTGAGTGAGTAAGAGTGAATATGTGAACATCACACTGTTTAGCTACTCGAAAGCGTTTGGCGTTGGACCATGGTCAAGTGACGAGGACGACACTTCCACACCACACGAACGGGAGGAAGTTTTAGTATCAATATTTTTTACGTGCAATATTTTTTACTCTAAATAGCCGTCAAGCCTCACGTCTTCTCGTGAGGTTGGTGGAAGAGCAAAAGAGGTAGGAGGCTCCTGACCACCTCAGGGAGCTTTCCCACGAAATTGGGGTGGAACCGAGCAAAACTATACTGTCACCTGCATGGTGCTCAAAGCTACGGAAAACAACGGGCGTAAAAATCTAGCCCCTTGCCGAGATGAATTTCGTGGGCCTTGACTGATGTTACTGTCGATCAGGTAGCATAAGTAACAACAACTACAACAAATTTAAAGAATGCAATGAAAATGTAATACATCAAAATTTAAAAAATGCATCAAAAATAGGGAGTAGATCCCTATTGAATAAGCTGTAAATGCCATGAGATGTCTTGATATGGATAGTCTAATGAACACAATATGTGCATTTTTTTTCCAATCCAAAAAGAAATAAATGACTAAAAATAAAGTGAGGATATAATATTTTTTTAAAAAAAATATAGGCAAAAATAGTGCAGGATATTTGATACGGTAAGATTGTATACAAAAATTATTGTTTCCTAAGAATTATATTTTTAAAATCGTGTTTAAAAAATGAAATTTTTCTATATTTACTGTTTGTGAATACACTGCAAGTTTACATTATATATTCTTGTGCATACTGAAGTGAGAATTTTGAAATATTACAAAAACATCTAGGTGGAGAGCACATGTCGTGACAAAAAATGACAACTTTGAATAAAATCAGTGATGATAAGTAAAAGTTTTTTTTTTTTTTGAAAAACTAAACAATATGTTTGAAAAGCTTCATTTCAGTATAAATATAAATATTCAAAAGTTTCTCATTGAAAGGTACCTACAGATAACTCAGATGTGCAATGCTATTTGTCGTTGCAGGAAACTGGTTACATACATAAATGTCACGTTTAAAAACATAAAAACAGTTTTATTTCGGCTGTTTTAGAAATCATTTGTCCAGTTTAGAGAAACTTTTGAATTTTTAAAGTTTTGGGAACTGTGTTTGCAAGAGACCAAACAAAACACTGATGACAACTTTCGAAATGTCGTATATTCCCAAAAGCACACCAAAACCATACTGATACATTTTCACATTGTATTTATGATGCTTTATGGTCAACTTTGATGTGGTAATGCATGAACGCTGAAAATTATTGAAAGACTGATACAGAATTTGCGGAAATTCATGTAAATGTTACAAAATGTCTCGTTAGACAAAAACTGAAAAATGCTATGTACGTATTTTCTGAAAAATTTAAGTAAAATAAGAAACAAAAAGCCTTTAAAAAATATAGAAGAAGAATATTTAATAAAATGGGACAAATATATGATGTAATTCATAATTTTAGTGATGAAATAACATTTTATATTGAAAATGCATTTTTCTCAAAATGATGTTTTTAAAACTGCACGTACCTTTTTCGCAGAATCTACTGTGTGAATGCACATGCAATTTTCACTGCATATTACTAATATGCAACTATATATACTGAAGTGAGCCTTTTTAGATATTCCCAAAATATTTTGCTAGAGAGCAGTTACCGTAACAAAAATTGAAAATTTTCAAAAAATTCATAGTGATACTTTTACGTTGCGTGTTTTTGAAAAAAAACGAGCAGTATATTTTAAAAAGCTCACTTCAGTATAAATATAAAGTCTAATTAATATACAGACAAAATTTAATGTTATTATATTTATTCCTTTCTGAGAAAAAGTACATAAAAAGCTCAATTTAACATTGTCAGTATAGAGAGTACCAACTACTCTTAACTTCAAACAGCACGACTTCTTTAGTCACAAATCACTTTTTCTACTATAACGAGATTTTGCAATTATTCAATGCCAGGGTTTAAATAGCATTTACATTAGCATAAAATCCAGTCATCTCTACGGAAAACGGTTTTTAAACAGTTGAAGAATAGTTTCTCCCAACAGGAACAGTTGAAGTTCCGCTGATGGAACCCGTCACACACAATCTTAATTTAAGCCACAGTCCCCATAAGAAATACGTTCTGTTACATAGTTTACTTGCAGAAACTGGTTTGATATCACGGGATAAGGCGCCAAAGACTGCTTGTCGCGCTAAAGAATTTTGCCAAGCAGCGCATGTCATTGAAATGAAATTCAAGATGGCGGCCTAGTGGTAAGACTCGTCAGGAAAATAATTTTAAAGAACTGCTTTGAAATACATTAAAATCTATTTCAAATGAAGAAAAAAGGAAGGGATTGAAACTAACCAAGATCAATAAATAATGAATATCAACATAATAAAAAAATCATATTTACAAATAGTAATATTATGCAGTATTATAATATAATTTTATAGTAATTCGTAAAAAATAATATAGTAATAATTATTTAAAAAAATATATTAGTTAATAATAATTATTTTATATACAATAATAATCATATAATATAATTTAATAGTTTTTATAAAAAAGAATAATCATTGTATTGTAAAACAAGAATCGTACATATACAAGAATACTCAATTAACATTACAAATAAATAACGAAATAATAACAATAAATGAATAACATAATACTTGAAATAAATAACATAATTATAAATAAATGACATGTAATAGTATTTATAAAATAACATTACAAATAACGAATATTATATTATTATTACACATAATAATAATTGTATTTTTATATTATATTATATATTAATAAAATAAATACATAATTTTTCTTCAAATTGATAACGAATAGCAATTATAAAGTACTGAAAACTTGCTTTGTTCCAAAAACTTCAAGTTCCTTCAATGAATTTCATCGAACGAGGAACGTAAAAAAAAAAAACATTTTTAAAAAGTAAAATAAGCGATTTATAGCAATAATTAAAAATACAACATTCATTCTTTTTTTTAAAAAATATCTAGTACTCACAAATGATATTAGAAATATCCATATTCGAAAGTAGCAAAAAATAGAACAGAAGACTGAAATAATACAGTGCTGGCCACAGTAAATGCAACACCCTGAAGGAAGCACGCAAATAACATGAAATTTACAACATGCATTAACGGAGGTGAGATATGTAAATGATTAGAATTTCAGCGCATACACATCACGCACGCCTGTGGCGCCACCTCAAAGTGCTATTTAAGGCTTGGAGATTTCGACGATTTCAAGTTCGGCAATTGTGTTTTTCTTGTGGTTTTTTCAAAAAACGATCAGTTATGTCTCAGAAAACAGCCATCAGCTTTTGATCAAGTATCCGAGTTCGACAGAGGAAGGATAGTGGCCTACCGAGATTGTGGATTATCTTTCAGGAAAATCGGTAGTCGCGTGTTGGACGAAACCAAACAACTGTAATGCGGATATGTGACCGTTGGATGCAGGAGGTTGCGACGGACCGATGGGGTCGATCGCATACACCTCAGTGCACCACTTCTTTTGATGGCAGGCAAGTTGTGCGCATGGCAGTGACGGATCGCTCAGTCACATCACGAACCATAGCACAGCACAATGAGTCTGTAACACATCATTCATTGTCTGCACGTACCATTCGACACCGTTTACAGCAGAGTGGTCTATCCGCAAGACGTCCATTGCCTGGTCTACCCTTGAGAACCACAGACGTCTCCGCTGCCAATTAAGCGATGAAAGAAGGATGTGGGCGGCAGAATGGAATTAAGTTGTCTTTACTGACGAGTCACGCCTCTGTCTACAACACCACGATGGTCGGATTCGTGTCTGGAGTCACTGTGGAAGGAGGATGCTGAACAGTTGCGTTATGCACCAAGACACTGGTCCTGCACCTGGTATTATGGTATGGGGCGGTATTGGATATCACTCTCGCACTCCTCTAGTACGCATTGCCGGTACTTTAAACAGCCAGCGCTACATATCCGAGTTGTTGGAGCCAGTTGTCCTTCCTTACCTTCAGGGCTTGGCCACAGTCATATTTCAACAGGATAATACGCTACCACACGTGGCACGCATTGTCCAAAGGTTCTTCGTCAATCACCAGATTGAATTGCTACCCTGGCCGGCTCGCTCTCCGGATCTTTCGCCGATAGAAAACATGTGGTCCATGGTTGCTCAACGATTGACCCAAATTACACCCCCAGCTGCCACACCACATCAACTTTGGCAACGTGTGGAAGCTTCTTGGTCTGATGTACCCCAAGAACACATGCAAAGTCTCTTTGAATCAATGCCGTGGCGTGTGGCAGCGGTGTTCTCCAACAATGGCGGATACTCTGGCTACTGATTCTGGCAGGGACCAGCCTTCACAGAAGTCTATAAATTTAATCATTTGATACTTGGTCAACATGTTATCGACAAAATAAATTTTGTTGTGCTGTCCCTTGTCTTTCTTGGTGTTGCATTTACGGTGGCCAGTGTAGTTGATTCGGAATTGCAATGAAAATGGTTAAATCGAATTAAAATCGTCTGAAATTTATAGGATTACCGCGTCAACAAAACCCATAAAAATTATTTCTAATATACGTTATCTCCATGACAACCACATCACCAGACGATAAAAATAGCAAGGTAACCCTATTATAAGGTTATCGCCCATCTTGGCGAACATAAACCACAACTTGGCGCCTGCCCCGTGATATCAAACTACCCCTACTTACAGAATCTCGAAGTAAACCTTATGAGGAGCATCATCTGCTTTTCATGACGACTAATTCTGCTCTGTTCTTCTCTTTCAGACGGAGTACAAGTACTGCTACGACTTGCTCCTCAACTACATCATGAACTTTCACCATAAGGAGTGAGAGACCAAATCTTTTACACACCCTGGTGCCTATGAACAGAACAAAACACGGGGTGGGGTGTCTCTCGCCCCATTTTCCGAATACTCTGAGGGTCCATCACATTTGTTATTCCTGCACTTTTTCTTCCCGCCTTCCCCATCGGAAGTGTTTCATTCTCATCACGCTCTTGTTGGCTCGACCTCTGCAACCCCCAGGCCCCTCCAGAAGAGTCCTTTACATATCAACTTCTGACAAGTCTCTTCTTTTCCGTTGGATCCTCAAATAGCGTTAGGGCGGCCGGAGGGGATGGGTTTGTCAGGTCGAGACCCTTCCAGGATGAAACAAAACAAAACATCTTCCAGGTTTACTTTGTGCACGAGGTAGACGTTAGCCGCGCGCGGCGACTTAGTTCTTTTTCAGGCCATTTACAAAGCACTTTTATAGTCTCTGTAGATTTTTAAAGCAACAGATACACTCTATTTCTCTACGACTTTCCATTTCATAGAAGGGAATCCCGAGCTCACTCGGGGGAAACAACGAAGTCACCGCAACTCAAAAGGCTGCTTAGAGCACGGACTTCTGGAGAATAATGTAGGGCCTACAGTCAGGAAGTGCCAAACACTTAAATCTACTTTAAAAAAGAGGGATGCCTTTGATGGCGATTCTCTCTAAATACGTGTCTTGTGAAATAGAATACATTAACGTCTTTCAACAGATTGCAAGGGAGTGAAAGTGTTTAATCGCCATTTTCTTTTTAACTTGGTATTCGAAAACTTTGCAAAAAATTGATGGAGAAAGGCTAAATTAAATTACGTTTTAAAAATGTAATAAAAATTGAGAAAATGAGAGATATCAAGGACATCTTAAGGCATGGACCAACTAGGCCCAGCACCTCACCTTCGGTGGGAGCCTCATTTCATTCCGACTCATCCTTAATAAGATCATGGTAAGAATAATTTTAATAATCGAATAATATTTAGGAACATATTCTCTTAAGGAATTTCAAACTACATGTCAACTGGCAACATTGGCACAACCATTATGTGATGACCGTTGCCCATGCCTAGCTAATACCATAAACAATCAGTCAAACAAGCTGCTTCGGTCGAGCTGGTTTGTGATCCATATACATTTATTTGTTTCAAATTAACGTTTGTACGAGTATTTGACAAGGCATGCTGTCTACTTTATAGGTCACAGGAAGGGCCTACTGTTAAATATGGGCCCAGGGCCTCAGAAATTCTTAAGACGTCCCTAAACGATATAATATTTAAGGATCGATGTTACCTTTCTCCATTTTTACTAAACTTTTAGAAATTATGTACTGTATTTAGGAATACCAATCGTTCTCTCGCAAAAATTCCTAATTATAGGAGTTCCATATGCAAGCAAGATGAACCACCAAAGCATGAGTAAAGATTTTTCCAAGGGTTGAAGTAATTGTTATCCTACTCGGTTGAGAAGCATTCGCTTGGAGTTTTGAGGCGTAAACGAGTTTTTAAAGGCACATACGAAAAAAAGTATTTTCTTAAGATGACAATATAAAAAAGCGTCGGCCCTCTTTGCGCGTCTAAGGATATAGATTTGCAAGGTTGCTTCCTATTTCTCGGACAAGATTTTATCCAACAGGGTTTAATATATTTGTATACTACAATGTGAATTTTATTCCAAGAAACTCATTCAAACGAGTAACATAAACACAGGTGCTTTACATATTTTCACGTAACCAGTTGATAAATTGTGAAGAGCTTTACTTTAATGTATGATTTTTAGATTTTTCAAGTACTTAGTATCTAAATGAAACATTCCTTTAAAAATAGTTCACACTAGCGTGTTAGATTTCACATTCGAGATCCTCAAGTGGAGGAAGTTCACGTTTTATTTGGCAACTACTTTTTTTCTGAAAGGGTAACGCGTAAAAAATCTTTTGCAATTTACTTGATATGATTTAATTTGGATACAAATTATTAGATAAATCATAAGAGGAAGGAAGAAATAAACATTTTCTGCAAATGAATATGGTTCGTTTAGCCTTCTGACTTCCTCCAAGGCAATGAAGATTTCTTAGGTGAAACTGTCATTTTGAAGAGCGGAAAAAGGAAAATGACAACATTCTGGCTGCAAAATTCAATTTCCTGCTCCATGGGCTGCCTTAAAATTGTAGTTGTGAAAATGAATGTATTTTTTACAAAATATCGACCTTAAAAGTTGGAATAGTTTTTAAATATTTTTTGCGGGGAACACCTAACAGTGCTTAGGAATCAAACTTAGATTTTTGAAGACTTCTAATTAAAGTAAAATAGTTTTTTTAATCCTCCGTCTCAGTTTAAGAGGTATTATTCTTGAAACTCTCCCATGAGTAAGAGAAAGAATGAAACTTTCATCGGCTTCTATCCGAAGAAAATTATTTGGTTTGGAGAAATGTACCGAAAACCTGACTGTCAAGCATTCAATAAACAAATGATATCGTTCACTTGAATGATCTATCCCCCCCCCCCTTTCAACATAGAATGGATCTTCAGTTTCTTCGCTTTCATCGTATTCGTTTCCTATCATTGGGTCGATGTACATATTTTTTTTCTTCATACGAAATCGTTTTTACCTCTTCCTTACAATTTGAGGTTTCTTTCAAATCTCCTGATTTTTCACGCGCTGTATCGTTTTTAAATTTGCATATTTAAATTAGACCGAAATATTTTGTTCCGAAGTGTTTAACTCAGGGGGTTTGCAATCCCGTATTATATTTTCAATCCCAAGATTTCGGGATGACATTATCGAAATCCCGGGATTGTTCCTGTTGGATCAGGATTGGACTATATTTATGAAAAATACTTACACATTAGCATAGTTGGGATTACATAATAAATCTGAAAACAAAATTAAAAAGTGGTTAGTTAATTACTTATTGAAACAAATTAAAGCAAAATTTAATTCATCATAAAAAAAAATGGTACAAAATGAAATTGAACATTTCTTCATTCCTTGTGTTTCTGCAAATAAGCTTTTAAAAAAACACAGCTCTTCCAGCGTTTCATCGTTCAAACAGCTTATTTTTCTTACAAATTGTCCTGCCGAAGAAAATGCTCGTTCAGTCTATATTAGTAGGCTTTATCGTCATTAAATAGGACCACGTCTTTCTTCACTTTCTAAGATATTTCTTTTTGAATTTTTCATGACAGTGTCTCAAATCTAATAGACTGCATTGGCGCATATCCCTCTTTGATAAATTTATCTAGTTCTTCTGCTACACTTAATGCTTTTAATGCACAAATTGATTCAATTATTGAATCAGAATGATAAAATAATTTCGAGTGTTACCACATTAGAAATAGAAGATCCTGTTGCATGAATTTGTAGTAATTAAAGCGTCATCTTTCAAGCAAGTCCACTATTAATTTAAGGCATTTAATTAAACTGGAACTGGATAAAATATATTCCTGTAACGTACATATTTCATGAAAATACATATATATAAATTTTCTGAGAATTAAATTCTTAGAAAATTTTGTGTGATGAGGAAAAAATTGCACAAAATATGTCAGACAAAGTTAAATCCCCAGATTAGTTATTTTAATCCCGGAATTTTGGGATTCGAAGAAACACCGGAATCCCCCCCCCCCCCGGGGCTGCAAACCCTAGTTTAACTCTTCTATCGGGACAAAATAGATAATGATGATCTTGAAAATTACCTAGTCTTCTTCAAGCAAAAGGGAAGAAAATTGTAAAAAAGAAGCTGAACACACAAAATAGTGTAATATAATTTTTCAGTTCTGAAGCGTTGAATGATTTCAATAATAATATTAATGCAAGTTCTTTCAACCTAAATGTTGCTGTTTCCAATCGGCTATATTGTTCTGTTTGCCGTAACATACTTTCAAGCTGAGAAAAAGAAAATTCCTTTTGCTGTACCCCACATTGGGTTGTCCTCCCGATCTGCTTTTTTAAGACTTACAGGAGAATCATTTGTGGAATTTTTCGAAATCATGTTTTTCTCAATGTAAGATGCATTTAAAAATAATTCGAGATTTTTAACAACACCCGCACTGTTTATATTTGTAGAGACCCAAAACATAAAATTATTTTACCGATGGCAATGTACTGTAGAAAAGAGGTTCTAAGTTCTATGTTACGAATCTGAACTTGACACTTTGAAACAATTTTTTTTTCTTTCACAAAAAAAAAATGAACAGAATTTGGAAAAGGAAGAAAATTATTATGGAGACCTTTTGAAAGCACTATATAGATGTAAATATACCATTACTTTTGAACTTTGGATAGTTTTATGTCAATAAAAAGTTCTAGTATATTCCTTTCAGTGTGCTTTTTTCCCCCCAGCACAAACACTGTGAAACTTTGCCTACTAGAGTTAACAGGTGTACTTCCGATTTTAAGATAATTATTCAAATATGAAAAGCACACACAATGGAGATTTGAATCTCATATTAATGCAAAAACACACAGACGGCAGCGTAAATAGCTTCAAGGCATAGTTCATAATTTCTTACAGCAACTTGCAAAATATTCTCAAAATTTCATAGATGTTAGCAGTGGTGACATCTTTTCACATATTACAGACGCAACGGACACTGAATGCACTCTAAAACAAGTAAATATTTAGTGAATGAGTAAAACGAGTCTATTCTGTTTTTTATTCCCCTGTGTTACCCAAATTCTTGTACCAACACTCATGTGTTGTAGCTTATGCCATCAGACTGACAGTATCAGATCGGGGTCCTCTAAATTCATCGTGACAAGGAGCTGTTTATACATGCTGTGATGTGCCCGATTTCCTTTCCCTAATTGCTGGGGAAAAGTAGCCTAAATGGGTGGTCAAGAATTCTGACCTCTGTTCCCATGATCATTCCTTAGAATCCAAGAGTGGACATATCCCTCCGGCCTGTGTGGAATTTCAGTTTCTCACGCATCCCGGACGACAGCGTGTCTGGGGAGACCACCACATGATGCGCCGGAAAGGGTCCCACGCTTTGAGGAGCCAACGGACAAGAGATGTAAGAAAAGCCGAAAGGAGAAAGATGAGGGAGCTGGACTTTAAAAGGCAAGGCGTGGGAATTTGCGGGAGAGAACCGTTCAGAGGCCTCTCTAGCAATATACAGCAAATAAAACCAACTGCGTTTGCACCCACAAGTAAAGTTGAACAGCGAAGCCGAAGGACTGTGGCCCCTATTACCGATAAAAAGGTGTCGACTTCACGTAATTCTCATGATAAGGTGGATGTTTGAGATGAGCTGAACTTTACTGTAAAAGAGACTAACTGTGATCCCAATCTCAGAACGATTGTAAAAATATTCAAGGTATTTTTCACTGTAATAAATTTAGATAAGCTGATTCAAGTCATCCCAAAGCCTTTAGCCACAGCTTTGAGTACCATGCAGGTGACAGTACAATTTTTTTTTGGTTTGCTTCCTCCTCGATTTAGAGGGAGAAATGCTAGGGGGAAATCGGAGGTCTCCCACCTCTCTTCCCCTTCCATCAACTTCACGAGAGGGCTCACAACTAGACCAATATTTAGAGTGTGCTATGCTGCAAAAGGCACTATACATTTAAAAACATCCATGCCTTCTCCAGAATTTAAACCCAAACCCTAAGGCATAACAGTCAGCGTCACTAACCACTATACCGTCCGGGTGACTCAAACTAATCATGCACAAGAATGATATTCTTGTGCATGATGATTATTTTGATTGTGCATGATTTGTGAGTCCCTATCTCATGTCACTAGAGAACCATATCTTGTCACTTTGATTAACATCTCACTATGAAGAATCACGAAGGCTTTTGCGAAGGACCTCGCGATTTTGAACCAGTCAAGTAACAAGGCCAACAATTCAAATGGATCCCACTCTCCAGATTTCCACACAACATGAGGACTTTGAGCATGGAAATATTAATCATTTGAGCATTAATCCTATTACTTTGCATATCTTAAGTAGCACTGACTTGAGAGTAGCAGTGTCAGATGGTCCTTATATTGCTAAACGAGGGGTGTAGTCATGAACACAGGTAACAACCACATCTCACATTCTTGGAAGTAAAAATTCCAGATGTCGCACATGATCTTTAGCCACAAACGAATATCATGCATTGCAGGAAAAATGAATGCAGGCCTTTCCATACTTTGAAACATCATGTACAGAGAGCGTGCAAAAAATAAGTAACAATTCAATGAAGTAAAACATGTTTGTGTATAAACTTATCAATGACATTTTTTTTAATAATGATTTTTTATATAATTAGCTGTAAACTCAATCTTATGGTAAATAAACTATTAAATACACTGACATATGTAATGACATTTATAACACTCGCAAAAAAAAAATGAGAAAAGAACACAAAGAAAATTTAAAATTCTTTATTTGAAAACTAGTAAAATAAAGTAGTTACAAGCAAAAGTTATTCACTTAATGAATAAAAAAAAATGTGCTTTTACCCAGGATGGAAATGATTTTACATAATACAAAACCTCACTTGAAGATTCCACGTGGGAGCCAGGCGAAGATATCAATAATTTTTTTTCTCTTTAAATCAGCATTTTGAATTACATAATTCACTATGCTCAAGACATCACAATTCCTCATAAGTTTATTGACATACAAAATTTTGCAAAAAAAAAGTCATTTATTTTTCAAAATTCTTTAACTAAATTTAAAAAATTACATAAAACAGTATTAAGAAGAAAGAAAAAATGTTCAAGTTTTAGTATACTTTTTTAAATCATTGTAATAAAAGAATATATTTCTACACCAAAGATTTATTTCTGTAGATCACCACTAATCTTTTACAGGTATCCTTTTTATATAAATTTCTATTTTGTTTTCTAAAATTCTGCCTTTAAATATTTCTAACTTCATTTCAGTATATCTCACTAAATTCTACAGGAAATGGAAAACTGCCATGTCATTTGGCTGATTTAAATTATTACCTTAAACTGCCAAGACCCAAATATCTACAAGAGAGCAGTCTCAAAACATTTAAATAAAAATACATCAATCTTCATCTAATCAAAACAATCAATCAAGCGTACAACATAAAATTTTTTAACATTAAAAAAATGCATTTCATTAAAAATTATAAGCATGTTTAACTTAAAAATTATCAGCACGTTACAAGTACAAAATAATTGAATTAAATCAAGGATAGTAACATCTAATAAAAGTTTAGAAACCCTATTTCCTGCAGAATACTTTTGAGTCCAACATCTCTCTGTAGATTTATTTCACAATATAGAAATGTTTGAAAAGGTTTTTGTACTGTGCTTTCAAACAGAAACATTCTTTACAGAAATAAGTTACAAGACAGAAAAATTAATGCTTGTTATAGGCATGTAACACAAACTAGTGACCACTGCTCAAAATAAAGGGTCGAGTGGTCTGGGAGACTGCTCACAACAATTAAAGCTTACGTTAATTTTTCACAACAAATTTAAAACAACTTGACATGACAGCCTTTTTTAAAGATATTTATTAAAACATCAATCATCATGCTAACTGAACCCTTAGATTTTATACGCAAATATTTCTTATCAGAACTCTTTCTTATCAGAAGAGCTTTCTTTTTAATATTGTTCCCTATACATATAAATGAATTTTCCTTTTCAAAAGGAAAGCATGATTTTAAAACCAATTGTTTGAAAGATAATTTTAGTTTTAAATCATTTTGCCATATAAAAAAATCTAATAATGCCCAGCTCAACACCACACTTACAAAAAAAACAAAAAAAAACACAGAAATAAGTGGAACAGGAACCATCTCATCAACAGCATCAGAGAAAATGCTAAATATATATATTTATATTTACGTATATATATACGTGTGGATACCCTGTATGATTACTGAATCATGACCACAGTTAAAGTTAACAAGAAAATTGTTTAATGCATTTAAAATGCAGTTAATTTCCATAGCATATTCAAGATGATAGTGGTTTTTTTTTTTTAACAAACAAGAAAAAGGAATGCATATGGAATAAAACTGGCTAAATTGTAAGAGTAGGAACAACTGATGTTTCAGTTGTTTGAAAACTGCTGCAATCCAAGCATGTTAATGAGCCAATAAAATGGTAACCTGAGAAAAATATAGACATATCAAATGAATACATCACAATCAATTTATCAGACTCGTATTCACTAGAGATACATTTATACATCAGCAGTTCTTCAGATTATCAAGCTACAGCTTTACAAGATAAACATACAATATCATTAGGTTATATTGACAAGTAAATGATCTTGAAACCAATTCTTAGAAAATCCTTGAATTTTGTTAACTTTTTAACGTAATGCTACAAGAATAGGATTCAAACCCTGAACAAATGGAATGTGTTTTCCCAATGGAAAAATTCTCCATCCTTACCTTTTTATTTCCCTACCCAATAGAAAGCAGCATTAATTATTATACAACTAATTTCTGTCTAGATCAATCTATTTTTCTAATGTAAAATGTATTCTATATTTTGTATCCTATACTGTAATACTAGTTTCCCCTATATATTAATGGAAAAACTGTCTATTTATAGAATGTTTATAAATTTTTAGGTCCCAATGCAGATTAAATGAATACAAGTATTACTACATAATACAAGAATTGAGTGATTCGACCGGAAAGCAGGTTCAGGTTTGGTTCAGACAGTTTGACATTAAGCGAGGGGGGGGGGGGCTACTAGAATCAAAATAACTTCTAAAAATATTTGCTGGATACTTGCAACAAAACAATTTGTTCTCTACATTATATATACTTCCATTATTTTACAACTTATTAAATTATCAGCGTATCCCAATCAATGTTTTCCCAAGATTCTACAAGATAGGATAAGTAGAATAGTTTTTTAAGCAATGAAAAATAATTTTACAAGTATGTAATCACATACTCAGTCAAGAGCATTTTTGAATTATTCTTCATTTAAATTAATTCAGTACCAAATAATTTGAAGAGCAAACATGATTTTTTTTTCCATCAATGAATACAAGAATTTCAAAAATTATCACACATTGTAATTCATAATATAATCATGAACATCTTGAAATTTCTTTATTTTAAAATTGGTACATTTGTTTAACACCATTCTTAAAAATTTGAAGAAATACCAATATTACATATGTCATGTATATATATATATATATATCATGATGTAAAATATATTTAAACATGAATGTGCTGTTTTTATCTAATGACTTCTCTAAAAGCTTTGCAGAGTTGATATAAAAATGCTTGTTTTAATCAGCTTACAAAACAGCATCCCCAAATTTCTATTTCCCAGAGTAAAAATTATGTTTCTGTAGTGAATAAATATATAATTTTTATGATAATAAATAGTATTAATTTGTTTAAAAACTGTTAAATTTTTTTTTAGTGAATGAACTAAACTTTGCCCAAGAGCTAATGAAAAAATTCATCAAATAATATTTATTAGCGATTCAGATCATTGCGATGCAATTAACATTTAGTATCCATAAAACTTGATAGTTTTGCTTTTTTACATTCAGTCGAAATACATGTCTGTAAATTTTAAAAATTAAATCAAAGATTATATACATAAATTACACAAGTCAAGAAACTTTTTTTTAAAATCCATCCATACTGTAATACATTTATACTTACACAACATATACACTGATTGATCATGTATGTCACGAATAACAGGCAATATCTGCCAAACACCAAAGAGTACTTGTCACAAAAATTTTAAAAAAATATGCTATTTGTGCAAAGCTTGCATTACGTATAGTGACTTGCTTGAAAAATATCACAGCTCTTAGAATTCAAATTTTAAGTAATTCATATGTAAATAGGATGCAAATCATTAAAGGAAAATATTTATTGAATTTTTGTTTTAATGTTCAAAACAAGTTTTACACAAATCCGCATTTTCTTTTTTACAGTACAACAGGTAAGCAAAATTCAAATGGTGACAGCAATGAATATCTTAATAACAAGGAGAATTTATGACTGTAAAATGGAAAAAAAGTACAGATATACCAACACCTCTAAATATGCTATAGATTAGAACTGCTCGTCTGATTAGTTTACAGCATCTTTAATTATAACCTTCAATTCAACAACTGAAGTCGGGGGGGGGGGCACAATAATGGTCATAAATCAGTGATGATTCAGTATGTGTTACATTACAGGTTATAATCAGCGAATATTATGTACAGATGAGGATACACTAGATCAGTTTATCGGAATGAAGGCTACACCATTCAGCTCTGAAGCAAAAGTCAGATCACCACACATGCACAGAGAATTGGTCTCAGCTGCAAACTTGTCAAATTCATTCCTTAAAAATAGATTCAAGTTCCTTATAACAATTTCAAATGATTTTAACTAACTGACAATGGTTTGTAATTCAAGACAAACAGAATGACTTTGAAAGGGAAGTACTTAAGACTCACAGTCTTGATGTTTTTCAGTACTGAGCTCCTATTTCCATATGACTGCTCTAACATGTGAACAAAATGAAGAAAGGAATTACTCCTGCACTGATTCGCAGATACCTAATTTAATCAAATGTCATTCTGTGATTGACATTATTCCCAAGTCTGTGGGCACATGCAGTCTCCTCCTGCTGCTACTCGTGAGCTCCAAAAATCACATTCCTTCCGCAGTCTCAGGCGTTAAACAATTAAAAATTCATTTTCTGAATAAATGGGTAATGTACACTACAGAACTGTGAACTACAAATGAGTATAGCATTGTTCCAAATTCATCCCGTGACCCAGCCTCGGGGATTTCCATTGCAAAGGAATCTTTAGTCACCAATGGAACACACCCCTTTTCTCAGGTGACTTTAGGTCCAGGGGTGGGTGGCCTTCCCCGTTTGGCTTTGACTACGGGAGGTTGAGGTGGAGGATCTGTGACCGGATTGTCTTCACATCGCCATGGCAATGAGAATTCACTAAAAAAAATTTAGGATAAGTATGCATAAATTCCTAAATTAACATGCCAATGTATTTTGTAACCATTATGCTTAACAAAAATGACCTTTGCAACCAAAAGACTTCTTAAAGAAAAGAAAAAAGGTTCTCACAAAAACAAAACAAAAAGCTGCCTAACATGTTGAAATGTTATATTTTAAAATTTAGAACAGAGCAGAATGAAATAAAACAAGGATTACGAATTGAAACATTTTATTACAAAACAATGTTAAAAATGAGTACTGCAATATTTTTCATTTGCTTAATTATACATTTTAGTCAGTCAAAAAAATAATAATATGTTATAACTTAAAATTATACAAACACATTCAGTTAGGAAGATGCATAAGACTAAAATATTGATATTTCTAATTTATTATCCAAAGGCAGAGTTTTATCAAGGTTAAGAATCACCACATTACATACATATCAGTTTACACAGAGTAACTGTAATGAAAAATGGATCTTCCTTTAGATTAAAAAGTACATCTTTGCATACTTAAAGTTTTCGATCTATGTATAAAAATAGCCTATTCCTCTTACTTGCTACTGCTAAACTGTAAACGTTTCACAAGTATCAGATATAAAACTTGGTATATTTGTGTAATAAAATAAACAAATAAAAAAATACAGAAATGAAGCACAAATTCGATAACAGAAACTCACCATGGCTGAAAGAGGGGAATGACATGGCCAAATGCTAAAACTGGCAACTGCTCTGTTACTTCTATGTATTCAACTGAAAAAGGAAGAAAATGTGCATTCAATAAATAATTTGAAACATTTCTCAATATTGCAAATTATATATCTAAAAAGGGTTTTTTTTACTTTAAAAAAAAGTTTTTGTTAGTTATTATAACTACAAACATTATTCATTTTATTTTATTCAGAAGTATTATAGAATTACATTTCCAATATAACATTTTAACTTTTTTATTTCTCATGAAAAGTCAATAGTAAGAAAAATCATTGTTTAGGAATTTAGATATATCTATGCTAAACTTTTTTTTAATATTTGATTTATTAATTCATATTAAAGATATTCAAATAAAATATTTTCTTTTTTAATCATAATTTTAGTCACTTTATATTGTGTTCCTCATTTTCTCCTAATAACATTACAAAATTAAATTGAAAAAAAAAAAAAAAATTAAATTAGTCCAAGGAATGTTCAAATTTTTAAAAAAGAGGGGGGGGGGAGAGAAAACTAGGATTTACTTTTTTAGCCTATACATAAATATTTTCTCAAAGATACCAACATCAACTTAACTATGCAAGCATATGATAAGGCCATTACTATAAAATGAGTACATGCACACTCAAAATTATGTAGTTGTAATGCCAAGATTAAAACGAACTCCATCCCATAATTAGAGTAAGATTTACAATTGTAAAACATATTTCTCATTGTAGATCACGACTGACAGTGAAAAATTAAAAAGCAACACCAGGGGTGGTCAACCCAAATGACCTTGTGGGCCACTTCGGAAAAACATTATAATTCCGCAGGCCACACATAAAAATATACATTTTGGACATTTTTTAAAATTGTGAGTTTGTATGCTTATAGAAAATTTTACAATGCACAAAATGCAAAGTATTTTATATAATTTTAAAGAGAATTTAATACTAAATTTGATACAAAAAATAAAATTCAAATATTTGCAACACAAAAGAAGTTTTGTTACAATAACTATCGATATACATTAGATACAATTGAAGGCAGTGAATTATCAGTGCTTAGTGGGGTAGCCATTATTTTTAATTACAGCTTCACATCAATGTTTCATTGAGCTAAAAATAGTTTTAAGCTCTTCCTTTCTTATTATATGATCCCAGGAAACAATTATATCCTCAATTTCTTTCTTTTTATTTCATGGGTACCTTATTCGGACAAGAGTTTTCAAACGGTGCCACAAGTTTTCGATAAGATTGAGGTCAGGACTGTTTACTGGCCAGGATAACAATGATATTTAGTTAAAAAGAAATGGCATCAAATAAAAGAGTAGATTCAACACATGTGTGACGAGGAAGTGGCATTGCCCATGTTGAAATTACTTAACAGGTGGGTAGTTCAGTGACTATATCTGAAAGTTTTCTTTAAGGTGTAAGGAAACAAATTTAATTTTTAAAAAAAGCAGGATATGGTCAAAAAAGCTGCGCCACATCTGTTAATGACAGAAGAACAAAAATGCTCAGAGATAAAATAATTTCATGAACAGCCAACAGAAGTGTGATCTGAGTGATGCTGGCATTTCTGTCAGTTCAAAAACAATCAGTAGTAAATTAGCAGATGTAAGACTGAAAGATAGAATTCCATGAAAAAAGCCGTAACTCCTTATAGCAGCGCTAAAAGGGATTACAGTGGGCAATGAACACATTAATTGATTATTGGTCGCAAGTTATATGGAAGGACAAAACTAAAATATCGTGATTCGGTACTGATAGCCTAAAATATATAACTTTGTAGAATAGCAGAAATGATACATCCTGACTGCATCCAGGCAACTGTGAAGTACCCAAATAGTTTTATCATTTAATCATGCATTTCAGCAGATAGTATCGGTCACCTTCATATCATCGATAGGACACTGAATGTCATAATGCATTAAAACAATTCCAACCAAGCCTAACTTTTGCCTTCTATCAGGGATCTATTAACCAAAAATGCTTCAATTATTTTACAGCAAGAATCGGCACCTTGCCACATAGTAAAGTAATTGAAAGATTGATACCATTCTAAGATCATTGAGTTGTTGTCCTGGCCAGGAAATAGTCTTGACCTCAATCCTATTGAAAACTTGTGGCACCGTTTGAAAACTCTTGTCCGAATGAGGAACCCATGAAACAAAAAGGAACTAACTGAGAATATAATTGTTTCCTGGTATCATGTTATAACGAAGAAAGAGCTTAAAACTATTTTTAGCTCAATGAAACATTGATGTGAAGCTGTAATTAAAAATAATGGCTACCCCACTATGCACTGATAACTCACTGCTATCATCACTATCTAATGTTTATTAATAGTTATTGCAGCATAACATTTTTTGCGTTGGAAATATTTGAATTCTGTCTTTAGTACCGAATTTAATTTTAAATTCTCTTTAAAATGATACAAAATACTTTGCATTTTGTGCAATGTAAAATTTTCCATAAGCATACAAACTTAAAAAACATAATAATTTTAAAAAGTGTTCACAATTTTGGCCTAAAATGTATAACTTTTTACTATATTTGGACCCATTACAAACATTTATTGGAGTGAAAATTTAAGAATTATTATTATAATTTTCATATTTTTCATGTATACAAACATAGATGATTTAATAATAATGCAATGATCAAATATGCCTAGTTCTAGCAATAGGCAGCACGATAAAGTTACAGAAATCCAGCGTGATGCTGCGGGGGTCACTGCAATACAATCATGCTCCCTTTTAACTATGTATTAAAACAGAAGCAACATAATAAAACCAAAACAGTTAAGGGATATGTTCATTTCAAAACACTACACTAAAATAAAAAATGCTGCACAAAATAATCATATTTTTTAAAGTTGTAATGAATCTTGTGAGACACAAAATTATTCAATGTGCCCTGCAAGTTGGTCACCTTTGATCTGAACTATTATTGGGATGGTGAAAACACCTTTGCCAAAAATCTTCTTTTATGAAAGGAAAATTCATTTTACACTATTATATCAAATAAGATCTCATTTCATTTACAAAGCTTACAGAAATACTTAAAACATACTGTGCCGGGGATCTGGGAAAAAAGATTGGGATTTGCGCTTTTTTGCATGTTCTCTTTCTCTGGCTAGTTTCTTTTCAATAGTCTTCTGGTCTCGCATCCTTTGCATGTCCCACCTTAAATACATTTTTAGAAAAACTTTTTTAAAATTGAGCACTCACAGCATTAAAGTTTACATTATATGTACATTTTATTAATCAAATAAAATAACATTAAGAAATAATTACTGTTTTCACACTAAGAAAACATTTTAAATATTGTTAGATACAGAAATGAGCCTAAGAAACAAATTATCTTTTTTTTCTTCAAATGGGCTGCATTGTGGAAGATTAGCCTTTGCAGATGCAGAAAATCCTTAAGTGTGAGAGCCATTTCATTGGGGGCACTATCTAGTGGAGGCTCCCACAACTAAATTTTGATGCTTGAATTTATATTCAATTTAAGCTCTAATCAGATGCTAAATATTGCCATGATTTAATTTTGTTAAGAGTATCATTGATACTCCAGGTAACCTTTTACATACCACATGGAAAAAATTAGTATATTTGATGTCTAAGGTAAAGATAATTTACTCTTTAACCAACATTAAAGTAACTTAACCAAATAAATTTCACTTTCATGCTCAACCTTTAATGACCAAACCAGAGTAAATTCAAATTAGCACTATCAATTTATGAACTCCGGGAAGGAGATATACAAGTAAAACTTGTTGTGTGCCATTACACAAAAAAAAATTGCTATACTTTTATCGTTTAAAAGAAAAGTTAAAAGATATACTCAAAGTTTCAACTTAATTCACTATGTATAAATAAAGTTTATTGAAGTTTAACTGCATTGTTTTAAATCCACATTCAATTTCGAGATAATAATCACAGACCTAAGACAGCTTCTGTGTAAAATTGATGGTCTATAATAAGTTAATACATTGAACAAAATTTGAAAAACAGCTTCTTGATTTAAAATTACCATTTCAAATACAATTTTTAGCAAACTAGTATATAAATCTCACTGAAATATCAAATATTAGGAACTAAGTGAAAACAGAAGATTTTCGGAAATGCCCATTTATCATTTTTTTTTATATTGTCCACGTAAATTTTAAAATGCAAGTAAACATATTATTAGTATGGGATGCCTTAACATTAAAATATATTTATTCATACAGTACATCAAACAGACTTTTTCTTCTATTTTCAATGACATTAATTGAACATATCATGGGATAACGTCATCCCTGATTGATTTGTGACTTTCTACTGAAATAGTTATGATAATATTAATTTCTAGACATTTCTTAGAAATGAAGTTCATACGCATTTTAAGAATTCTTGAGGTAGCAATTAGTGCAGTAAATTATAAAATAAGCTACATTATCTTTTCAGATAATGTTAGTAATTTATTGTGATAGATAATATCTACAAAATTAAATTATCAAATTAAAATTATTGAAACATGACTGCTTTTTTTGTTTGTAGGGACAAAAATTGATTTTAATCTATAGACCCATTACTTATCAAATAGTTTCAGACGTTACTTTATGTGAGGAATTTTAATTTTAATTATAAAAATTACAGAAAATCACAGAAGTACATAATTAACAGCTCATATTGGCCTAATGTTTATTTATGTCCCACTTTAAAACAACTTGAGGGCTATTGGTGATACACCTCGTCATTTCAAACCATAATCAAATGACAAGAATGACAAATGAGCTGGCTCCTCCCTCTCTAAAGTTCTACACAGTCGCCATCGCCTCGACAGATTTAGCAAGCATCTGCAAAACTACATGGCAGGCTCAGAAACTAACTTTACTTATAAAAGTAAGTGGAATGAAATCTTGTTTAAATATCCTCATTGAATAACAACCAAATGTGTCCTATTATTAAAATAAATTCACATATTTTTTATTCCAATTTTTTCATGACTTGTAAACTTAGCATGATTGATAATATTTTGAACTTGATCTACTTGATAAATAATATTATACACAAGTAACATACTATTGAAGCCCAGTGGTTAGTGCATTGCGCTTCCACACCAAAAGTCTGAGGGTCAAACCCAGGGCTGGGCAAGGTTGACTCAGCCTTTTCAGCCCTTCAGTGGGTTGATAAATGAGTACCAAGCCTGCTTGAGAACTTAACATTGGGGATTTTGCGTCAGACTGACCACCTGACTGGAACATCTGCTCAGGGCTCAAGGTCATGTATACAGTGTTGGCCACAGTAGGCCTTGGCCCTCATGGGCTGTTGCACCACTGAGTTAAGTTATGTACTATTAACAATAAAAATTTTGAAATTCAGAACATCTGTCAAGCAACTAGAGTATTTCATTCTACAAACTTACATATTACAACAATAAGAAAATGTGAAGCCTTACTGTTTTTGAAAAACAGAATTCTTATTGAATCTGTCAGATGATTTTAAAGTGATAACTATTTGAATTCATGACATTACAAAAGAAATCTAGTCTTTGTTACCACTGAAAATACAGCAACAAAATGTACACAAGTAGCATTTAAAGGCTTACCTTTTGCGGCGACGTTCATCTAATTCAAATTTTGTATGTCTTCTTGAAAAGACAGGATCATTGATATTCTAAAAAGAGAGAAAGATTTCAATTTAAAACATTTGATTAATTCGGTAACCCAGCAATTTATTACCCAACATATAAAAAATTATAACATGCAATTTATATAATGAAAAATATAAATTTTAAGCAATCACTCATACAAAAGACAGGAAAATTTAAATATATATTTTTTACAGATTCAATATTTTCCTTGGTTTCATCCTTGTGATGGAAAATCCAAACAATATTTTAATCCTTAAATATTCTTCATAAAATTAACTTTCTAATCAATGAGGGGAAAAATTTAAAATTTTACATATTTTCAATTTTTAAAAATGAAAAATAAATTCTAAAAAATTACATGAATTTTTCTATGAAAACTCTTTTTAATAAGCCTATAACAAAAATTAAACCTTAAAAAATTTTAAGAGACAATTCCCAACACACATTTTAAAAGAGAGCACTAGAAAGAAAAATTGGCATTTGAAATATCAACATCTAGTAATAAGAGCAGCTAATAAAACTTTACTAGCCCTCCAGATCTAAATTACTTATTTTCATGTTTTTCTTTCTGTTTAAAAATATGTACCAAATATCCATTATAGAAAATCTTAAACATTTTGTCCATGTTTTACTGAAAAAATTTACTATTTTTATAAAAAATAACCACTGTGACAATTTCTTTAAAAAGGCCAAATATCAGAAAAAGGTTTATAAAAACACCATGGTACCAGGGTGGATAAAAAAACTGACCCATATTTTCAAACTTTCATATTGTGCAACATGATATCTGTATTTCTTAACATACTTTTCTATTGAACTTGTACTAAAACACATATGCTTATATGTTAGTTATATATTTACATTTGTTTCAGATAAAATATCTATATAGATAAATATCAACATCAGGATCACTTTGCAATTTAGAAAACAGACCCAGTGCTTTACCTCAGTTCCTTCCATTTGATAAAAACTTGTTACTGGCTTCAGCTTCCACAAAGGCACTGTAAGAATAACTACTTAAAAATATCATACAAATATGTAACAAAACTTAGATATTGTATTTTTTAAACCAGTTTTTAAGCACTTAATTATACATTTTATGTATATTTTCAATATAACTCTGTAAATATGACAATATTCTAATTAAAAAAAATTCTAATTATTGAAGCAATGATTATAAATACTTCATTTAAATATATCTTGGACCTAAAATTTCACAAAAATTCTAATTTAAAGAACAAAATATAATAATTTCATTCTAAATTTTTTCCTCCAATTTGAAAGGGTTTCAATACATTGAAAAAAAACTTCAAAATATAACTTATGATTATTGCAGAGTAGGAATAAAATTCCCTAAATTTTACTTAACTGTAATTAGACAAAAATTCAAGCAATATTTCAATTAAATTATGTAATTATAAAATTTTAATTAAATATATATAAATAAAATATTTTGATTAAATATTAATAAATCTTATAAGAAAAAAAATTTGCTTTAAATGCATGCAAAAGCAATAAGAGTAAAAAGTACATAAGATATAAATAAAAAATAATTTCAGAATCTAATGTTTTCTAGTCATACTTTAAATTCAAATTAGTTTTTATGTGATGAAGTATTACATTTAATCATTTAATTTATATAAAGAATTATTTATTGATTGGTGGTCCAGCTACAGTTCTTTAAGATTGAAAGGAGTTTTTGCAAACAAAAAAGCTGAGTGATTCGAATGAATAAATTAGTATTAACACACAAAATTCTACATAAAATGGAGTAAAACTAGAAAAGGCTTGATAAATAAAAAATAAAGTTTGTGGAGTAGTTTTTTTTCTTCTCATGACGAAGTTTATTTCAAATTGATAAAAATACATGTTGTCAACCCTGTATTTAATGTATAAAAAGCATTAAATAAGAAATATTCAGAAAGTTTCCAAAAGATTTAACAGCATAAAAATCATGTTTGAGATGTGTACTTTATTCTGAACAATGTAAATAGAGTTATCAAGACAGAAAAATTATAGAATATAATACTTTGACAAAATATTCAGGAAAGAGTTCCAACTATGCAAAAATTAACAAAACAAACATATAATAACCAAAATATTATCGCCAAGAATACACACATTTTTAAAACAATCACAAAATAAATCTGAGAGTATATTTAATCCTTTGATTGAACAATTATACAAAATTTTATATAAAATCTAAATTACAAAATTCTTTAGCCAAATTGAAAAAAGTAATTTCTGTTTACAACTGATGAAAATTATAGATTAAAATTTATTTGAAATTTGCAAAGTGCTAAAAAAAAAATAGTTACAAATGATACAATATATCATGATTAAAGAACCAAAAAATACTATAGTTTCAAAAATTCAATCAGCATAAAAGTAAAGAACAGCACTTTTTAAAATTTTATATATATATATATATATACACTGGTGTGCAAAAATTAAGGACGAGACGGTTTTTTCAATATAACTTTGTACAAAAGCATTCCAAATCAACACATTTAATACCGTAAGATCCCCAATACGTAAGGACATGAGTAATGTAAGCAACACTTACTAAAAGAGAAATCAGAGGGATAAAAAGAAGCTTTATTGAAAAAGTAGCATGGAGCGCAATGCGACTGAAGGCCGAAACATCCCTGTGATGGGTGTCCAGCAAGAAATATCCGGTCTTTAGTAGGGGATATGATCTCCCCTGACTGCTAGGCAGGTTTCACAGCGTCTGCCCATGCTGAGAATGAGGGTGTCAATGAGTTGTTGAGGCATTGCTGCCCATTCGTCTTGCAGCGCCAATCGAAGCTCCGGAATCGTTACTGGTGGTAAGGTACGAGCTGCCAAGCGTCTGCCTAGAAAATCCCATACATGCTCGATGGGATTGAGATCCGGAGATCGTGCCGGCCAATCCATACGTTCAATATCCTCACTCTCTAAGAGCTGTTCGGCAGCTACTATGCAATGACATGGTGCATTGTCGTCCATGAAAAGGAACTGCGGACCCATAGCGCCTCTAAAAAGACGCACATATGGAAGAAGAATCTCGTTACAATAACGGGTCCCGTTGACTGAACCTGCGTCGAAGATGTGAAGGTCTGTACGACTACTAAGCATGATGCCTCCCCAAACGAGAACACCGCCACCTCCATACCTGTCCCTTTCAATGATGTTCGAGGAATGATTGCGGGTTCCCCGCTCTCTCCAGATGAGTATGCGATGAGAATCGCTACTCAGACTGAATCTGCTCTCATCTGTAAAGAGTACTCGTCCTCATTCATTGTCTCTCCAATTCCGGTGTTCCTGGCACCACAGAGAACGCCTTCTCCGATGGGCAAGCGTTAGAGGTACACACCGTACAGGGCGTCGTGCAAACAGACCACCACCGTGCAGTCTTCTGGCCACGGTAAAACGCGATATCGGTCGTCCAGTCGCCTGTGTCGTGTGTCTAGCGATTTCTCCCGCTGTCTGCCGCCTGTTTCTTCTGGCCTAAAAGGCAATATACCGGTCATCTGCGGGTGTGGTTCCTCGTGGACGACCACTACTGAACCCCCGGATAGCTGTTCCTGTAGTTTGAAATTGTCTCCAGTCGTGAAACGATGCTGTGAGCAATTCCGAACTCTGCAGCCACACTTGTCACACTGCGACCTTCCTCCAACTTCCCAATGATTCGACCTCGGGTAAAAGCATCCAGATGTCGTCTAACAGATTGATTATTCGCCATTTCTCGCTGAGGCAGCAACTCGGTGTGATTTTAACTGCTATACGATGTGCAATCTCTTTGCCAGAAATACTAATCTTACACCGACAACATGCTTTACTACTCAGATACTCCCCCATTACGTCTACCTGCATATCTGCGCATGTGCTACAGTACATCACCTCACTTAATCTCCTGATTGGTCTTTCTGTCCGCTCTGCCTCTTCGTTCAGCTGATATGCTAATTTTTCGACGTTGTCCTTAATTTTTGCACACCAGTGTATATATATATATACACTTGTAAATACTGCTACATAATATTTAAAAAATCTTGGATGGTTTTTAAATTATTACAGAAGGCAGAAAATCATTATTCTATGTTATTTTTAAAAAACATTACGCACCCTTTCAACACATTAATTTTTAACAATATTTTAAGAATGTATTTCTTAAAATTTTCAAACTATTAAAAAATTTGTTTTTTTTTTTAAATTAAGACTATGATTGTGGCATATTCTGCAAATATGCCACAATCAGCAAAATAAATTCTGCAAAATTTGGAAAAGAAGGATTTGAACTTATTTCAGAAATTTTATACACCACAACAGTTCTTAAAACAGGAAATATTTCATTTAATAAATTTTGAAGACTTTTAAATTTAAATACCACAACAGTTGTTAATTGTAATTTCAAATTTTATATACCACAACAGTTGTTAAAACATGAAATATTTCATTTAATAAATTTTGAAGGCTTTCAAATTTAAATGCTGAAAGTGAAATTATTCAGAAGAACTATGATGCTATTACACCACAGTTACTCGCTGTACTTACATAAAAGAAATATAAAGCAGTGTCCCGTCATTATGCATATAATGCTACTTCATATGTCTACAACACAGACATTCTAGAGAACATGACAAGTTTTCTTTTCTCTTCTCGCTGAATGTTATCCATAATCCTCATCAGTACTCATAAAAAATAACACTCTGAACAATAGCCATTAATTCCCCCCCCCCAAGTTCCTCTCTCATAATCCTTTGATCTGCTTATTCCAAATGTTAGACCAAGAGCTGACAATGCAATTTGTTCCACAAACTTCTGTGCCTAGCCTAGAACAGAAGAGGCCAAGCCCCTCACATTTTTTTCCACAATTGTGTGACAATCAGAAACAGATTTGCTTGATGCTCCTTAGCAATTCACAACAATCCATTAACACTCACTTGTCTTAGTCTATGAATATAACAGAGAGTAGTCAAAATTTTAACAAATTGTTCTTTTCACTTAAAATTTCAAGGCTGATTACCACTTGATGAAAATATGTATAGGGCACTGTGAACAAATATGTTTTAGTTTCAGACTTTTTTTAACATCTAGATTCACCAAATTTTTAAATAAGGTTTTTGCACTGATGATACTTAATTGTTTTTAATTATTACTTGCTGTGAACAATGGATATATAATAAATAATAAGAAATCTTCCATCCATTAATATACTGATCAACAAAATTAAAGAATGAGGAGAAATATGCTCACTAAGCTAATGATGCAACAATTCATGTTGCTGCAATTATTTGTTATTATATACAAATGAACACAAAATTGCATTTGTGCACATACATTTGTGCTAGAAATATGCAAATCATGTGACAAACAACGTGGTGCACAATGGACACATGTTGGAGTTCAGTCATTAATGTTGTTTAAAAGAATGCTGTTTCTGAGAGAAATCAGTGAAGATTAATTACAGTTCACAAGCATCATTGAAACTCAAAAGTGGTGAATAATTGGTAGAATCGAAGGAAATCAAACATAACATTAGTAGCTGCTTTTTAAGCACTGGGTCAGTAGACAGTCAGTTAATATAGATGGTCTAGGGTGACCAAAAGCAAAAACTGCACCAGAAAACCATTTTCTGAAATTGACCTTCAGCTGCCACAGAAACTCAAATTAACCATTCTACAGCCGCACAAAGGCTTAATGAGGTAGGATTGTATTTGAGAAAACAAATGGTTGTGTCCCACTTATTATATATAGCTGCCAGGAGTCCATTTAAGAGCATCCTTTTCATATTCAATGAAACCAAGTATTATTTACTGACAAATACAGATATAGTCTGAACACTGACTCCAGATGTGTTTTGATCTGAGAACAAGAAAGAACATGTAACTTGCATTCCTTAGTTTGTGAAATAACCTGTTTCGATGACTATGGTTTAATACAAGGGCATTTCGAAAAGTAAAGATACAATGTACGCCAGAGGAAAAGAAAAGTTTTGGCGAGTAAGTTGGCAACACAGGTGTTAACTTTGAACCGTTAGCTTTCTCCTCGTGGTCATTCGACATTTCAACGTTGATTCTGGTTTGAGTAGGTCGTGTTTAAAATGGCTGCGCCGATTCAGAATCCCGCCAAATGCAAAGTGCGCTCCACATCATATGTTTTCTTCATGCAAAAGGTCAGCGAACAGCGGATATTCACAAAGAAATTGTTTCTGTTTATGGGAACATTATGAATCAACAAAATGTAATGAAATGGTGTCGTCATTTCTGTGAAGGTAGGACCGATGTTCATGATGAACAAAGAACAGGTCGGCCATCTGTGATCTCTGATGCCCTTTTTCAGAGAACGGAGGAAGCAATTCGAATGAATAGACGTCTCAAATTGAAAGAATTGCATCAGATCATACCGGAAGTGTCAATGACAACTCTTTATGAAGTTGTAACTGTCAGGTTAGGGTACAGGAAAATGTGTGAGCGCTGGGTTCCAGGCGGCAACCTTTTATGACTGTGGGATACAAAAGCTTGTGCACCGACTGAACAAATGTTTGGATAATGGGGGTGATGATGTCGAAAAATAATAAATAATCCAGTTATTAAGATGTAACTGACGTTTTCTAAATAAATGTTTTTTTTTAAGGAATGCGAGCCATTGTATCTTTACTTTTCGAAATGCCCTCGTAGGTTGGCAAGGAATTGTGACAAATCTAAACTAGGAGTGCTGTTGGCACGAAGTTATTATTAATAGATTACTATACTCAGCTACATTGAGCATGTAGTGTCAGAATACTAGTAGGCAGAAGAAATCCTTTGATTGGATTGGCTACCTTATTCACCTGACTTATAACTTGATTGAGCATGCGTGGGTGGCCTTTGGTGCCAAATTTCTCCCTACATCCTACAGGAGCTGAAAAGGGTGCTTTAGAAAGAGCAGTGCAAAATTCCACAAGACTTGTAGAAATGTGGTAAATTTTATGAAATGTGAGATTCGCACATCTGTCTGAGAAGACCATAAATCATACTAAAGAGAAAAAATTTCCACAAATGGCTTAATTTTTCCATCATTTTCCAATTTCCATAAATTTGATTTTAATTTAAATATTTTGACAGTAATCAACTATTAAACATTGTAAATTACATTAATTGATGCTTTTATATGAATTTCTATTAATAATTTTTCGTGAAGTATTAGTAACATTTTATTTCTGTCATTGTCTGTTGATGTCCAATGTACTTCTCAATTTTAAAAAGGTATATAAAAAAACCTTTAAGTTAAAAAGAAAATACTTTATGAACCATTAAAACAAAATACTACCACTATGCCCATCATTTTTTAAATCAATCAATCAAAAGAACACATCTTTCAATTCAGATCAAATAAAATTCAGAGAATGGGAATATAAATATATTTCAATTAATCCTAGCAGTTTTTATCAGTAAAATTAGAACAATTTATAATAAAACTATTTCCTTTCCTATATAATTGCCTTTTTTTATTTAATTTGCAATCGATCATTCATTATACAGATAAAATTCTCTTTTGGGGCATCCCTTGGCACTGATTTTTAAAAAATGCACCAATAAGGTCTCAAAGTACAATTCTTTAATATAAAGTTGTTGCAACATGAAATAAGATAGCATCACACATGAAAATCAATGATGGCATTGTTGCTGATGTAAGAAAAAATATGAAGTACAAGTGAAATTTCACAAAAAAGTACAATGAAAAGAATCAAGAAATGGGAACAAATCCCTGATCTCATGAAGAACATTGTGCAGATTTTCTCTTTTCTGACACAAACTCCAATTTAGCTTTTTAAAAAAAACCAAAGTAATTTTTGGCTGTCATTTTACCATTGCGAAAGTTATTGTAAACAATAAAAATTATCTCTTCCTTTCTCCTATCTAAATTCTAATTTAAAGTAAAAAAAAGAGCTCAATAACCTTTAGGCAAAAACAATATGCAGATTTTCTCCTTTCTGATAAAAATTAAGAGTTTAATGTTAAAAAAAAAATAAGGAAGGGATATTGGGGGATGGTTAAATTTTGCACTGTATATATCAAAAGAACCGTCTAAAATTATGATAGCAATTTCAGTGAATTTATCTTCACTGTTGAAGCTAAATAAGTTTTGCCTTCAACTCCAAGAGATGCATCAAAATAGGATCCAACCTAAACTTTTAACTGTTATCTGTAAGAATCCTAGAATAAAGGAACAGATAATATGTATATATATATAAACAGCATTAACATGGAGATATTTGCCAACCTCTTGGAAAATGTTTTACAGAAGTGAAAGATATCAACCTGGAATATGATCAGTTTTAAAAAAAATTATTCATGGCATGCAAGGGTTTATTTCATACTCATAGTATATAAATTAATGTGGCTTTCTGATAAATTTTAATTGATAATCCAAGGGAAAATCTAGTTATGTTTTCAATGATTTACAAATCTTTGAATACATGGAAAGTACCTTAAGGGTAGTCAGAAAAACCCTTATTACGAGAAGTAGTTTTATTCATTAGTCCATACAGGAGCTGTATCCAAAATGATTACAAATTAAAACCAGTTGTTGATATATTTACACTTTTTAGTAAAGTACAACATTCACACAATAAATATAATGTGTGAATCACATACATAACTTGATAACACATCCATACAATAAAGAAAGGAAATTTTGAAAAAGGCAAATTGCAAAGTACCATCTATTTCTGAGAAAGAATCGAGTGAATTCGGAGGAGACCTGAAGTCAGGCAAGAAATAGGCTTTGTCAGTGGTCAGGAAGTCCACCTTTCTTGCCATCCTCTTTGGTCTCCTTCCCCGTCTCTTGCGTGCTCGCCTCACGCCATCCTCTCGGATTTCTGTCTGGCCAAGTGTTTCTTGTCGGTCAGAGTCCTGCAATTCAGAAGCAGATGACACAGATGCCCTCGAAGAAGCGGTCTTAGCAACTGCTTGTTTTGGAAAGGACTTTGGAGGACCCATGTAACGTCTGAGGATAACAAGATAATATTTTCTTGAATAAACACATGAAAGTGTAGCTTTCTTCAAATGAATCACTTTCAAGAATTGTTTTACATAAGATAAGCAGTCAAGTAGCTGCTAATACAAAAATTAAAAATAGTCTCTTTCCATACCAAATAGGTATTATAATTTTTTTTTCTCCCTTTTCATTCAGAATATTTACAGTTTTTTAAGTGTCTAAATCGCTTTTGAACAGAAATTCATACAGCAAATAAATAAAAACAATAATGATTCATTAAAGCGCTAGCTTCCTCTTCATTCTCTCCAGTTTCCTTTTAGCTAACTCATTAAATTTCTGCATTAGTATAAATTGCATTTTGCACCTCAAGTCTCACACACATCTGCTGGTACATGAATTATTATATTATTAACAAACAAACAATTTAATACTAGCCCAACAAAATCCATAATAAATATATAAAAAGGGATATATTATATCCGAGAGGTACAAAAGGATAATTCATTCTTTTTTTTAATCTAGTCCTTTTAGATGCAATATTTTTAAGGCATGTAGCATAATTACCTCTATTAATCTAACACTATTCCTTAAAAACTTTTAAACACTAACATATACTGATTTTTATTACATTGCCAGATTAACTTTTTTTAAATGCTTTACCCAAATAATTTTAATACTCACATGAAAAACTACAGGGCTATAACTACACACAAGAGCCGAAACATTATGACCACCCCTACATTTTGCATTGAACTCTCCTGGATGACGTGGAAGGCACGTGATAAAGAGGAAGTGATATTAAACTGCTGCTGGAGTGTCTGAAGAAGCATTCTTTCACTTACTTCTGTGTGTGATAGGAAAGGCTGCGAATCTAAGCAACTTTGATAGAGAGCAGATTGTAATGGCTTAAAGGCTCGGAACAAGTAATTCTGAAACTGCACGAATCGTGGGTTGTTCGCGATCTACAGTTGTTAGTACTTATGCAACGTGGATGAATGACGGTGAAACCAGCAGTAGACGACATGGTGTTGGATGTCCACATGCTATCAAAGAAAAAGGTCGTCAGAGACTGTCTCGCATGGTGAAGCAAAATCGGAGCCAGACAGTAGCTCAGCTGACAGCCCAATACAATGCAGGGCCAAGTAGAATAGTATCAGAGCACACTGTTCAGCGGACATTGTTGGATATGGGGATATGCAGCAAACGTCCCACTCGTGTGCCTTTGCTCACCAAGTGTCATCACCAACTGTGCCTGCGCTGGGCCCGGGAAGATAGCTACAGGTCCATGGATCAGTAGGAGAGAGTTGCCTGGTCAGATGAATCACAGTTTGTCATCCATCACGCCGCTGGCAATGTCAGGATATGCCGTCTTCCAGGCGAACATTTGCTACCTCAATGCACAGTAGGTCATACACAGGTCAGTGGTGGTGGTATTATGCTTTGGAGGACATTCTCTTGGGCCTCTCTGGGACCCATGGTTGTGGTAGAGCAGACCATGAATGCTACAGGGTATCTGAACATCATTGCGAACCAGTTGTACCCCTACATGGTCTCTGTTTTTCTAGTTGGAAATGGAATGTTCCAACAGGACAACGCCCCATGTCAAGGCTAAAATTGTGTTGGAGTGGTTCCAGGAACATGATGCTGAATTCCGGTTAACCTTTTGAAGACGGCTGGCCGATCTAGCGGCCAGAAGGAACATACCCTTAAAGGACGACACTGGCCGATCTAGCGGCCACGGACTGCTTTCCCCTCTAAACAGCCTTCAAATCAGCATGGGTCCTATTACAGTCCTGAAACATCAATAGCTTGACTGGTTTCTTTTGTATTCAGAAGGGAGGGGAATAGAGTTCCCTCTTATCTAAATATCCCTCTTTTTTCCCTTATGCTCAAGTTCTTACTAGCGGTGAGCGCATAGTTATTTTTGTAAGCTATTTTGTCATCTCGATTACTTAATCATTTCATTTAAAATTAATTTGATTTCTTTTTTTAAAAAATGCCTAAATGGACTTACCACTGAAGAGATTCAGAAAGTTTTAACCGATTTATAGAAGACGATTCCAGTTTATGTATTTTTTTAAAAATTGTATCATCCAAGAACAGTATTGTTTTGTTTTAGTGCATCTGAAATGTGTCATTGAATTTTTGAAAATAATTTGTACATTTTGCGTATTTCCTTACATATATATATATATATTGTGTTAAGAAAACTAATGAAATTAATAACAACTTTCTTCTATAAATTTGAATATTTCATAATAGAAAATAATTAAATCATTATAGTCCCACGTTAATTAAAATCGTTATAATACATTACATGTTTCCTAAATCTGCTCCTTTTGCTTCAGCTAGGTAATTTTTATTGTTTTGATTTGTTTACATTCGTACGCATAAAAACTATACAAAAATCTTTAAAATCATTTTACTATACACCTTTTTCAAATAGTTTTGCTTATAATACATACCTTTATTACCTTTTTGTAATAAATAAATAATTCTGTTACCTCAATTTTTATTGTATAAAAATTTCTAACCTAGAATAAAATTTATTTTGTTATTAATTATATATTTCATATTTTAACATGTTGAACTTAAGCAATATTTAATTATTTGGAAATAAATTTTTAATTTCTAATATGTCTTCCCCTTTACTTTATTTTGCAAATAATTATATACATTAGTATGATTAAGAAATATACGTTATATAAAAATTTTATTTTCAAAGTTTATTCAAAAAAGCGCTATAACCTTAACTGGTGATTTTTTTAATGATTTTTGCTTTATTTTTTCATACTAAAGAATATAATTACACATTTTCATAATGTATGTTTTTTTACTAATACACTAATAGCTATGCATCTGTCAGATTTAAAAATACTTCAGTTCTACATTTTTATTAATTTTCATACTTGTAAAATTACTTAAAAATATATTTGTGGAGAATTTAAAGCAATTTTTGCATTCAGCTTTTGATGAAAATTTGTGCATAATTACACAATATACCGCTGTACAGAAACGCATTTTTACTGATATGTTACGTTATGCTTAATAAAAAATTTTAAAAAAAAATTTTTAATTTATATTGAAGCTTAAAAAAAACCCCCTTTTTTTAATCGTGTATAAACAACAAAATGATATTTGCAACAACAAAAAAATCACAGAAATATTTGTGATACATTTTTAAAACTATCCATTTTAATCCTTCGAATTTATTTATAAAATGCAGAGACCAACTTCGACATTTTTTATTATGACAATTGATGTATAAAAGTTGAGTATTTGAAACGAAAACTATTAATTCCGATATTTTTTCTTTCAATTTTGTAGGCGACAAATATTACAAGTTCTTCAGCATAAGAAAAATACCCTGATTTATACAAAAACCTTAGAAGCAAGAATGACATTTTTGCTTTTGTTACATATACTTCGGAAGTTCAATAGTGTTAGATTACCTGATTTTTTAAAACTTGAAGATTTAAAAAAAAAAAATAATAATAATAATAATAGTAAATTTCTTTTATAATAATAATTACGAAAAGTTTGCTCTAAAATTGATCTGAAAGTATATATATTTAGAACGTAGTCTAACAAAATAGTTATATTGAAATAAAAAAATGTGTTCATTATGTTTTTTTTCCACGAACACTCACTTATTTATTCCTGAGTTACTTTTTATGTAGGATAGTACAAAGAAAGGAATGCTAGGATGCGCTCCCGAACATTCCTTTGAACAGTTACTGAACGTTTGAAACTCTGAATATAGAATCAGGGCTCTTGTAAATGAGCGTGAAAAACAAGTCATAAGTGCTTTTATATTGACAAAGAATGCTTCTTTCTTTCCTTTTCTATTAAATTGTCGGACATAGAATAAATAGAAACTATGCTGACCAACTTAAAGGAAGGCCCTCTTCTACTTTGCAAAACTTAGCAGGAGAATGAAAATAACAGTTCTGAGAACTGATATTGTGTTACATTTTGTGAGATAAAATGAAAAGGACCCTTTCCCACACACACACAGTCTCATAGGGGACTGTCCCAACGAAGAGGGAGGGGGAGGGAGTAAAATAGCGATATTTGAAGCTAAAGTCTTCCTTCGTTTTGAAAAAGGTCAAAGAAAGTAAATTGTTGTCACTTATCTGTAACCTGACTGAAGAGTGTGGTAAAGGAAAGGTTTTTGTAACTATTTTAAATGTTGATTGAAAGAGTTGGTTACGTAGGAACGTATTGACTCTTATCTTATACACAAAATCACACACAAAAATAAGTTCACTATCGCACAAAAATCAGACCAATAATCTTAGAGTTTAAGTAATATTATGCAATTCTATTGAAATTTTAAATAAAAAGTAAGGGAAAACCTTTACTTTTTATTTAAAGGCTAAGACACACAAAGGCTACACAAAGGCTAAGAATATAACTTTTTTGTTCGAAAGGTGAAAAAAATTTTGAAGCCCCGGTATGTTGTCATTACACGCAAAATAAACAATTAAGTACAAATAAAAATAATATATTCCTTTTATATCAACAAGTTTACCGAGATACATGAAGCTCCTCAGCAACTTAAAAATATTTGTAGTCATAATATTTTGTCTTTGATATCAACTTATTGTTTGCGTTTTACTATCAAGTATTCTAAATATTCAAAGCGTTTCCTCTTTTTTACTAATGAAAACATTTGTTACTGTTGGAAAAAATTTTAATTTATTCTTAGAAACATGTAGGTAAATTGATTAATTATTAATCAAATTACCTACATTTACTAACTACCTACCTGATTAATTATTAATCAAATTAAATTAATTATTTCCTTTACAAGTAACGTAAGGGACAAAGTAATGAGACAGTCCTCATAATTTAAATGGCTATCAAGTAACGAGAACAATAGCCGAGCTTAAGTCCCCACTTCTAATTTTCACATCACGGCAATGTAAGGATTTTCATTTAGCATAGCAACTCTACTACACAATGGAAACCCCTAAGCGTGATAATTTTTTAATAAAAAAACGAGGAGATTATAATGTGGCACTATTTAACAAGTGACAACATTTATAGCCTTAGGATGTTCACATTTTATAGCATAACGCGAAACACCTATCTGCTATTCATTTCATTTATTTGCCACAGTAAATGTTTTATAACTTTCAGCATATATAGGAAGAATGAGATCAAAAGAAAATAAAATTTTAGTATTTGAAAAAGGCTTGTTATATATAAAATAAAATTTAGACCCAGTCTTAGGATTCATTGAGTAATATGAATTCTATTGTATCATAATATAATGGATTATGGAACAATAAAAAATGGCAATTATACATCAAATCTATCATTCCTTTATAAAAGATATGTAAGAAAATTATTAAGATTTTACTGGAATATTCTAAAAGAGAAAAACAATTATAAATTGAGTAGCAATGAGGTTTCCAAAAAAGCATTGTTGATTTATGACGATATGTTTATTATCGTACAGATACTGTGGATGCTTATAAGAGCTTTTAAACTTACTTCATTATCGATTTGAGAAAGTCTCAATTTTACATTATAACATAAAGAGACAGGTTCAACAATTTTGCTTTTTATTTTATTTTGTATTAATGATTATAACTATGTGCAATTTATGTGATGAATTATATTATTTACTTCTTATTTCTAATTTGATTATTTTAAGTTTTAACTCCAGGTGTGTACCAAATTCCTGCATTTAAAAGAACTAAAATTAAACTTAAAAAAGTTTATATCTATTTTAATGAATTTACAGAAAATCAAAATATAAATAAATTTTACATGAGCAAAATCAATTAAATTTGGTTTAGTTTATTGTACCTTTGTCTACAATGAAATAAGCGTTTAATTTTTTTTATGCAATGATTTATATTATCATCATTATTTTGTGCTATTTCTCTCAGTGCTCTTAATAATATTAAAGTGGAAATCTAGGTGGAAAACAGCTTAAATTGTTAGGAAATAATTTCTTTTTTTAAAAATAAAATAAATAAATTGTTTGAATTTTCTTGAATTGAAATCATACGTAATTACTACATTGGATTCTCCAAGAAAACATGTTTCTCTAAGAAAGGGAGACTCTTTGCATTTAGGGACTTTCTAAGCCGCAAACTTTCCCTTGGTCAGTGGGAGACCAACAACTTTATGGCTTCTTTTGTCCTCCGATGTTTGATGCTCTCAATCAGCGACAGAAAAGGGAGAAGTAAACATCGCTGAAAGGTGCCGTCTTGTAGGGCCTTTTCCTTACAAAACCCGCCATCTCCAAAAGGTTAATGTCCTGGGCGCCTAACTCACTGGATCTCAATCCGATAGAAAGCATTTGGGATGTCATAGGACGGCAGCTCAGAGTTCAAAGACCACCAATTCGCAATATTTCGGATTTGCGTGACCGTTGCTTAAACATCTGGTATAATCTGTCTCCGGCCATCTACCAAGGACTTGTGGCATCCATGCCAAGGTGGGTTGAAGCTGTGCACCAGAGGTGGGCCAACTCATTATTGACAGGTGGTCATAATGTTTTGGCACTTGAGTGTAATTATCCGATTACAAGAAATTATTAAAACATAACAGTAATCAAATTTTATTTTTGCATAAGTATACCTCTAAATCTAAATTTTAAAAAATTGTTAAAATGTTGAGTTGATTCTCAAACTATGAGGTTATAAAAAAACCTTTCCTAGGGATATGAGAATACTTCAGAAAAGCAAAAGTAAACCAAACTCCAAAATTCTCTTTCCTTGTTAATTTGACAATGTAAATTGCAGCACGAAAAAAAAAACAGGAAATGACTCAAAATAGCTTTGTAGGAAAAGAGGTATCCACCCCCCATTTTAAAACTTTTAACACACACATTTTTTGCGAAAAAAAATGTGTGTAAAAAATTTTTTACCTTGTTCTACCAAAACAAAACTGGGAAATATATAAAATTAAATCATAAAATATAAAGAACAATGGCCTTCCATCTAAGTTTATGAAATCATGACGACAGCCCTCGAAATTTTGAGGTACTTTTCTGTTAGCCAGGCGCAAGCGAAAAATTGCCAAATAATGTAGAATTCCGCCAAATTTCTTACAACCATAAGGCAAATGTTTATTTGCGGCCATGTGCTCTATTCACTGAATTCATTCAAAACACCCCCCCCCCTTTTTTTTTCCTTCTTAATTTTTGCTTTAAAAAATGATGAAAATTCCTTGCTCAATTTACGAGGAGTAAACCTTGAGCGAGTTCTCAAGGACAACACAAAGACAATCTAGAAAAACAGCAACTATAAGCATTCTTTTTGATTAAGACTGTTTTGATTGTAATTCATTAATATTTGTTTATAGTTGAACTTGTTTTCCTTGCTATTAATTAATACATGTTTATAATTTAACATTTTCGACTTTTATTTCGTTGACTGTTTTGTCATGCGCTTCGCTTGGGAACTTGACTCGCATTTGGTTCACAATTGGCGACAATTGCACTCAGCTAACGGAAAAGTACCGATTTTGAATTAGCTTAAATGAAAGTTGATGATTTTTCAATATCTCTTCCTTTGATAGCTCATTACACTCGCGCAAACTCGGGTTCATCACAACATTTAATGCTTTCATCATGGAACAGAACACAATTTCAGATGCAAAAATATTTCAATAAAAAAATTTATTTCTTTTCTTACTAAAAATACATTCACACATTTATTCTACTATATCCCAAAAATTTGGAATATTTTGTGAATACACAATTTTTTCTTCAAAGTGTTACTTAAATAAATACTAGTTAAGTATGTATTATATATGTATAAAAAATAGATCAAGCACAAAAAAATAGTGCAACACAATAATTCTGATCTTTATGGGATATCCAAACTAAAATATAATATTAATGTGGAAAATTTTTTATAATTTGAAAAACCTCGTCGAAAGAGTATGTCTCATTCTTCAACATTATACAGACAAGTCTCTTAAGGTAAAATAAATTTGTGATATATTTCTCTTTATAATTGTTCTTTAATTTTCAAATATAATTCCTTTAATTTTCACTTTTTTTTGCATTTTTTAAAAAAATTAACTGCATATTTATGATTTTTTTGCAACAATCTAATAGCCAATAGTTTTAATTTTAATGATTCAGTAGCAGCTTCAACGGCATGTGAGAAAGAAAATTAAAGCATAATAGACATTTTAAGGGGAGAGACTTTAAAATAGAGTATGTTTTTTATTAGTTATATAGATATTTCTACATCAGGGGATGAAACACAGCTATGTATTAAATCAGTAGCATAAATTTCTATATATTGGTTGCTTTATTCAGGCCCTGAAGTAGAGATTATACAAAGATTAAAATATTTTTAGTAATCACTTATTACGTTGGCCAAGCTTTCTAAATATTTTTTAAAATATTGGATACACCAAATTTATGAAGTACAGATGAAAAATTAAAGAAAGCATCTGAAAGCTAGCAAATACAATCCACAAAGAAAGACTTGAGGATTTGTATAAAAAGGTTAACAAAATTTTCAGAAATTACACACAAATTTCAATTTAACTCTTTAAAATATCTTAATTTACTAAGAAAATCATAAAGCAAAAATTCCTGCTGTCCCATAAAACAATAAAATTTACCTCTTAAGGGCTCTTGATGGCACAGTCTTGGATCGTCTACCAAAATAGCGAGTTGCTAGGTGAGGAGTTCTGAGATGAATTTGTCCAATAGAGTAGGCTGTTGTTGAAAGATGACCGTTGTCTGATAAGTTGCTTCTTACCTCTGATACGTTTTCTGCACTGTCCTCTTCCGATTTGGGATAGTTTCTGCGCTGAAGACACATGTTTTGCTCCTTCTTGAATAGAAGAGCTTTCAGCTGTAAATGAAGTAAAATATACATATAAAAATCTATAATGCAATATTTTGCAGTAATTTGTTTCAACAAAATATTGTAATGAATTGTACAAACATACAAGTGATTGTATGTTCTGTATCAACATCCATTGATCAATATATATAGAGTTAAACTTTTCTCTGATAATTTTTACTGATTCTTTCTTTTATTTCATAGGAATCAAAATTTTTAATACACACCAAATACTTCTTTTATACATTCTAAATGATTGTTTTTTATTTCTTAGAACTTTTATTTCTTTGGTCAGTGCTGAACACTTATAGCAATAAAAATATTTTTAATACCATAAGATCAATTTTTAGTATGAAGTTATGGATTGGACTATCTTTTGTGTATAACTGTTAGATTTTTGAATTTGATAAGTAATAACTAGAATATTTTTGATTATTTCAATCTTCAATAATATAAATAACAAGGAAAAAAATAGGTGTTTTGCCAAACATACTTCAAAGTTAAGTCGATTTCTGAAGCTTTATCCAAAATTATTTTCATTTTTTGGCACACAGAAAAAAGGAAAATATAGTATATAATATTAATTAACACATTTTATTCCAAATCTCTTCAACATTACTTATTCCAAAATAACTCATAAGATGACAGCTATGTTGCAATTAAAAAGTTAAAATTTCATTAACTCTTTCCACGGAAACAATTTTTTTCATTTCTTTACAGAATTTTCATACAAAGCATTTGGATATGCATATGAAAAATTGAATTTCAAAAAATAAAAGAATATAAAATAACTTCTGTAAACATACACTTTTGATTTAGAATTTTTTTTTTTTTATCAGAATTAAGATTGGCTCTAAGAAGTAATTTCTGAAGATTGAGTACTTATCTTAAGAGCAGGGGTTCTTAACTTTAAATACACACACTTTGGAGTGGAAGACAAAAATTTTAATAAGAATAATTTAAGTAATGAAGCATTTCTCTGAAAATTAAGTCATAAGGTGTGCTAAGGGGAAAAAATGAGTTTGTGATGACTTAGCAACAAATTAACACAAATTATCTTACAAATTATTTTAAAGTTATTATGTAAATAAGGCTGCAAGAGTGTGAGTTGGTATAAATATTTTTAAAATGTAAATTCTAGAACAATTTTAAATGTTTTTATTAGAAGTACAAGTAAAAATTAAATATTTGAACTAAAGAGTAGATTGTTGGATTCTCCTTCTGATTAACACAACAAATCAACTTTTTAACGTTAATTGGACAAATGGCTTGTCACCTGACACTAGAACAGCATTAACAATACTCTGAATCAAAATAATTGAAACAATTTGACTCAAATGGTTTAGATGCTCTTCTTTTAATGACTTAGCATTTTGTTTGTTAAACAGGTTAATTAACTTAGTAATTAATAAACTAACTTAACTAAATAATTTTATTTAGATATATCCAATATATAAAAAAAAACTCATAGAATTACTTATTGGTACACTTTTCTTATTGCAGATGTGGTGGATATCTGGAGGACAGAACCTACGACCCATGGATTTGTAGCTGCATAACATACTAGACAAAAGTGTGATCACCCCATCCTGAGGCTTTTACTGTCATATGTGCATATGTAGATACAGCTACAGTACCCCCCCCCCACACACACACCTGTGAATCGGTGGATAGGCGAAGAAACGATATTTGTTATGGTGAGTGAATGAGTTGTTGCTGTTAATTGGAGGTGTTGCGTCAAGCGAGTCTGACAACTTTGGTTTCTGCGTCAAGCGAGTCTGACAACTTTGGTTTCTGCGTCAAGCGAGTCTGACAACTTTGGTTTCTGCGTCAAGCGAGTCTGACAACTTTGGTTGCTGCGTCAAGCGAGTCTGACAACTTTGGTTGCTGCGTCAAGCGAGTCTGACAACTTTGGTTGCTGCGTCAAGCGAGTCTGACAACTTTGGTTGCTGCGTCAAGCGAGTCTGACAACTTTGGTTGCTGCGTCAAGCGAGTCTGACAACTTTGGTTGCTGCGTCAAGCGAGTCTGACAACTTTGGTTGCTGCGTCAAGCGAGTCTGACAACTTTGGTTGCTGCGTCAAGCGAGTCTGACAACTTTGGTTGCTGCGTCAAGCGAGTCTGACAACTTTGGTTGCTGCGTCAAGCGAGTCTGACAACTTTGGTTGCTGCGTCAAGCGAATCTGACAACTTTGGTTGCTGCGTCAAGCGAGTCTGACAACTTTGGTTGCTGTGTAAAGAGAGTTTGACAACTTTGGTAGCTGCGTCAAGCTAGTCTCATGACTTTTGATTGCTCTTTTTGCAGGTAGATGGTGGAACGACAGATTGGAAAGTTTGCATTTTTTTATTCAGCCAAGGTCACCAATATGGACGATGCAAGAAGAGCAATCATGTTCGCCATAACTAATATCTCATTTGTTCACCTATCCACCGACTCACTGGTGGGGGAGTACTGTAGCGGTATCTACATATGACAGCAACAGCCTCCAGACAGGGGTGATCACTTTTGTTTAGTGGTTATGTTGCGCAGCTATGGAACCTGGCATCATAGGTTCAGTCCTCGAATACGCACCTCCCCACTGGTGACCTTAAATAAATTAAGAAAAATGCAACCTTCAGATCTGTCATGGGGGCCATCTACCCGCACCAAAAGCAATCAGAGTCATCAGACCCACTTGACACAGCAACCAAATTCATCAGACCCACTCGACGCTGCAACTAAAGTTGTCAGACCAACTTGACGCATCACCACCAACTAACAGCAACAACTCACACGCTCACCATAAAAATTGTTCACCTATCCTCCGATTCCCTGGTGTGGAAGTACTGTGGCAGTATCCTCATGAACCAGAAGCAGCCTCCGGACAGGAGTGGTCACTTTTGTGGTTATGTGATGTGGCTATGGATCCACAGGCCACGGGTTCTGTCCTCTGGAAAAGCCCCTTCACACAGATTAAGTAAATAGAATAATTTTCAATTTTGTCCTGTCAAATGAAAAAATGCCTATGAAAAACGGTTATGTTGCTAATGGAGATAGAGAAATATGTATGAGAAAGAATGTATCTAGCTGTAAAAGATTTTGTTGGTAATAAACTAATAATAATAACTGTAAAATATTTTTTGCAACATTAAATATATGTTGTAAAATATTTCCAAATGCAGAGATGGTGGAACATTTCAGTTATCAGCACAATGAAGAAGCTGCAGAATGAATATTTAGAATATGAAATCTAAGAAAGCCCAGTTTGGTATGAGCGATTCTTTCAAAAAATATTTTATCAAATGGGCTGCATTTAGGCACATAAGATGGCATGTACCCCAAGTGTGAGCCATTTCAGTGGTAGCACCATCTAGTGGCAGCTCTCCCAACCAAATTTTTGACACTTGAATTAATAAAAAATATATATATTGTCCTTTGTAAATTGGTTCCCAATTAAGATGAAATTTGCTGATGTTGACAATTGAAGATACTATTAGTTTTAGTCAGATAAGTTATAGAAAAAGAAATGTGAAAATAGATTATAAACCCCTGGAACTACAAAAATTTGAAAGATTTTTTTTCAAACATTGCATTTAATTAGTATGTGCTGACGTCCCCCATTGGGTACAGTGGTTAGCGACGCTGACTGCTGTGCCATAGGGCCCGTGTTCGAATCCTGGAGAAGTTTGTAAATATATAAAGCCTTCGCAGCATGGGGGTACTTTAAATAACCGTCCAACCGCAAGTCCTCTCGTGAGGTTGGTGGAAGGGGAAGAGAGGCGGGAGGCTCCTGACCACTCACAAGGCGTTCTTTCTCAAAATTGGGGTGGAATCAAGCCAAATCACAATGTCATATGCATGGTGCTCAAAGCTCAAGTGACGAAGAAGAAAATATCGATGACAATGATGAAAATTTTAGGAGTGATTAAATATTTTTTCTACATGTAATACTTTTTTTGTACTTAGTAATAATAAAATAATATTTTGTACTTAATATAAGATGCTTATGAACATAACCAAAACTATTTTTCATTGGATTTCTTAAACGATCGCAATAGACTAAATGCTCTACGTCACAACCGCTTGAACAGTTGTTGCCTCGCGCTCACTACAGCAGACTTTCAATGTGTCCGTCAAGATGTAAAAACCATTAAAACTGTCTGCCTATTGAGGTAACATTTTTTTATTGGTCCCCAAGTAACATGTATAAAATTCAACTGTGATACTATAACGAAAGTATATTATGGTTTTTTTCAAGTTCAGGGGTGTCTGGCAGGAGGTTGCAACTATAAAAAGTGTCCTGCAATGGCTGGCATGATTTTTAATGTTATTATGAAGAAAATATTGAAAAATTCAGCTTTATATTTTATAGAAATTGAAGTACTATTTCATACACCTTTACTACCTGTTACCTACCCAAGTAACCACAATCCAAACTCCATACTCACTGATCGTTCTTAACTGGGTTGGTGACATCTGCAGAGAAACTTTCAGCTTTTATAAAATAACAAAGGCCTGGCCATTGTGAGTTCTTAGGCTATATCCTTTTTGTCAGAAACAGAAAAAGACTTTTCTTATTCACAGCAAATTTTGACGGGAAAGGGTGCTATTACACTTTACAGGTGCAGACGAGTCATGAGTGCAGACGAGCCTTTACGTAAGTTTTGAATAGGATAGGAAATTCCTCCTTTCTTATACCATTTAAACTCCACAACGCACAGGGAATATTTTAAGATTTTAATCATTACATTACATTTGATGATGGACTGCCTATATCTTCAATTGAAGTTGAGGAAATTGTTGATGAATAATAATGCAGGTGCAGAAATTGGCAATGAAACTTTTCTCAAAACTGTTACATTTTTTAATGCTTTACATTGTTTGGAAACTGAAAACATACCTCATGAAGCAGGATGTAAATAATGTAGTATTTTTTCTCTGCATTAAGTTGATAAAGTACTGTTTCGAATCAAGGACCAAAGATTACCAAACATTTATCAGTCAGTATTTTAAAATTTTTAATTTACTGATGCGTAATAATTTTTACTAACAGTATTTTTAGCTGCTGAATTAAAAATATGCAATTTCTAACTATAATGGGAATTTTTTGGGCATTTTCTAAAATTTGTAATCTTTTTTCAATTAAACTGGAGCCTTCAGTCAAATTTCCAATCATCTCTCGATCTTCTGTTTGACAAGTTCTGATCTCTAAAGACTCAAGTTCTTCAATGTCTTGATCACGCTCACATGCATTTCTATGAGCTCATCAATTTACAGCTCCTGATTGTGGAAATCCTACAGTTCTTGAACGCTGTCACTATCCACTTTTTAATTTATTTGCCTGGCAAGCTCGACATCTCCAGTCACATTACAATTTTATCAGGCTCTGGCACTGATTCCGCCTGAGTTTCAGTAATAAAATTTTTTTAAAAAAAGACAAATCGACAAGACTTCTGAAAATTGCCAGGTTCCTGTAAGTAAAAGGACCTCTACCTCAAAAAGCAACTACTGCTTTTACCTAAATCATTTAATAAACATTTTTACACAGAAAGTATTGATAATAAGCAAAGATGGATATTAATGACAGTAATTTAATAAAGGGAAACCCAGTGGCTGAGTGGTAGTGTATCGTACTTCCATGCCACAGCTCCATGGTTCAAATCACAGGCTGAGCAAAGTCAACTCAGCCTTTCATCCCTTCAGTGGATCAATAACTGAGCTTGCTTGGGAACTAAACACTGGGGGATTGGGATCAGACTGACCATCTGATCAGAACATCTGCTTATGCACCTCAGCACCCAAGGTCATGAATACTGAAATTGGCATAGTAAGTCTATAGATGTAGTACTACTGGTATTTTAAATTGCATTTTTTTTTATGATATACCATAAATCTTATTAATGTGTCTAAAAGATTTTATGTAGTATTACAAAAAACATTTCAATTCTCAATATTATTTTGGGCTAAACACAATTACATCTTATACAGTACATACAAAATTTCAGCTAAAGTCTATTTTAAGGAGGTGCAATATTATATGCAATAAGTACACCAATATAGAAAAAGGTAAGAAAGGCCCTTACAGTTGGAAGATAGTAATATAGCAAATTATTAACAAAAATAATTTTTAATTTTTTCAAGACCTTCACGATGTATTTTCACAGCCTCTATTTCTTTTTTAAAGATAATATAAACAATTTTCACTTTTTTTTATTAGAAATTATTGTAATCTAATATTTTACACCAATTTATCACATAAGCAAATAAAACCAAAAAATTTAAAATAAATTATTTAACCTTTTATTTCCTTCAATATTAAAATTCAGCATAAAATTTTTGATACTTTTCCGTTTCAACAGCACAAATCTCGCCAATACACATAAAAAATGTTAATAAATATTCATTCTCATTGGTTTTCCATCCATTTGTGAAGTATGATGGAAAAAAAAACGTTACTGATAAGAAAAGACTATGACCTATATTTTGAAAATGTGGTGATAAAAGGTTACCAGTAGGAATATTCTGTTCGATATCAGTTGTATCACATTTTAGGAGACTTCATCGCCTATGCCAATGAAATGGAAAAATACCAAATTTTTAAATAACTGAATTGCTCCTTCTCATAAAATATATTTGGTACTTTTTTGTTAACAGGGACAGTCATAATTACACACTAAATACAGTAATAAAATTATTTAATGCCATGAATTGTATATAAGTGAAATAGAATGAACAGTGTTTTAATACCAAATAATACAGTAGTAACAAAAAATATTACTTAGTCTTAGCTGAACCCAAAGATTTTTTAGAGATACAAAATAGTGCTGACAATGCATTTTTCCTAGACAATACCAGTGCAAAGTAAAACTGGATCATTTTGAAGCATGAAATATTTCACAAATGATGGGTTTTTCAACATGGTAAATAATTTAAGTAAATTAATCACAATCAAAATTATTACAATAGAAATTAACATTATTACAAATAGAAAAAGATGGATTTTGTTAAAATAATAAATAAGAACATCAATGTAATTTAGTTAAATCATAATCAAATACTATTAAAAATAGAAGAAAAAGCATTCACTTTACTTAGAAGATGTATTGGAGGCCGCATTATGAGGATTCTTACTAATACTTTTCATTTATATAATTGCCATTCAATACTATCAATTACTTTCACTCACATAAACACATTTTTGCTATAATTTTGAAACGTTCATACTTAAGGTACCATCAAATAGTCTTCATATGCAATTACAGTACATTTTACCTTATTTATTCAATAAAACTAAAAAGTAACTATAGAATCACTTTGTTCAGGTATTATACTATCAAATGTGTTCCCTGAAAAATAAGAAAAACCACTGGATATTGAACAACCATAAAACTCATCTGTACTTAAATATCATTACGACAATCGCCAACACATTAAACACTCACCAAGTTCGCAACCCCAATTTCCTATATGCCATATGCACTGAACTGGCAACCAGGTGCTTCGTTTCATATAATGTCACCAATATTACTGTTCATGCTGGTGACAATTCCAAAAGGCAGTAGCCAACTGATTGCCCCTATAACTAAAGTACCATTAAGTTTTTATACCAAAGCCCCACCTAAATAATTAACAAATAATGTTTAAAAATGTTGAAAATTTTATAAATGTTAAACATTTTAACTAAAGAGACAGTAGGAAAAGCACAGAAAAGAGCCTACATTATAAAATTTGCTCACTTGCACTCTATTTATTATTCTAATTAAGACAATAAAATGCTATAAAAGAATTTAAATATCACTCAAGAAAAACTTAAATAAGATCACTCTTTGTGTGAAATGAGTATTAACATTAACCAAATTCCTATTATGTTATTCAATTTATTCATACTAAAAATGTCTTAGGTATGCTCATTTTCAAAAAAATTAATAACAATTGGTTAAAATATCGGTAAAAGTGTAGAATAGGGAGCCCCTTGCCCAAGCCAAATTTTTGGCGACTAGATTTAGTTTCCAAACTACCTATATGTAGCAATAAGATAAATATATTATTCAGACTTACAAGATATTTAATTTTATAAAATGTTTTACAGCGTTATTTAGTTGACATTTCTTTTTCTATCACAGTTTTCAAACAGAAGACCAAAGCTTATCAATAAAAACTCATAGAATTCGAACAAAATATGTAACCAATCGTTACTTAATAAAAATATTTCTTGGTAAAATTATTACAATTCTGAAATCAGTTTAATCAATGAAAAAGTTTTCCCATATAAATATAAATCATAAAACAATGGAAAATTTAATAGTGAAAATTGGTAAAAAGAATTTTTAATTTACGCGCATAAACAGAAAATCATTTATTTTCATAATATATATGAAAAAAACTAACATTTTAATACAATATCTTTTTTACATTATTGTAAACGATTTCGATAAGAACACGTAACGTTAAAAATTAACACAAAGGACAATACCCTATAAAATGAGACAGAAATTAGTAACTTAAAAAGAATAACTAAAATTTCATTGAATTTTTTTTTTTTTTTTTACTTTTACAAGATGCAGCTTAGCAACCATATTTTATGAACAATAAAAACATCGCTCCTGCATTGAATGAATTTTCAAAATCGTATGGAATGGGATTCAGACTTCTGGTTTGAATCTGCTTCACACAAACGTTTCGATTTCTAATTTTCCTAAATCGAACAAAAAAGTTTTAAAAAATTTTGTTCGTTGAAAAATGTAGTAAAGAGTTAAGTCTTATTCAATAATTACATTGCCGTTGGCCTTTAAGATTCCTTAATCGTCCAAGATTTCTAAATGAATGATCACAGCATCCTGAAGCTACCGTAATGTTTACATGCGGCGACGCCTACTGAGTGCAAGGCTATCTTTTTCCGCTTATTCCTGAGAGCAAGGCTATTAACGTCATTTTCGCGCATGCGTAGTATCAAGTACAAGCTTTATCCGCTGTTAAAATCTCATTCGATACTGTTTTATATGCACATTTATATATTATTTTATTAGTTCAGGTATCAAAGAAACTGATGGATTTATACAGATAAAACTTTTTATTTCAAATAAATCCTTTATGAAACTGTCGAGTCATCAAATGAAAACATTTAAATCCTTCTTTTAAAAATTTCATTTTTAAATAATTAAAACAATTAGCAAATCAAATATATATATTTTTAAAGCATAACATTAAAAACTGTAACATATTTAAAAATCACTATATATTCTATGTCATCCAAATTCATTTTTACATTAATAAATTTTTTCTACCTTTTAAATATAACCAATGCTGAAAAATGCTTAAATAATTTTAAAAAACAGATTAAGATGCAAACTCAAATATCATTAAATTTATAGGATGTGTAGCTGATATCTCTGGCAAAAAAAAGTCTCAAAGGATGAACAGTACTTATGCATTAGTGCATAGACAATCAATTGTGAAGATTTTAAAAAATTTTGTGCCACAGCTTTTTTATAGGAATAACTAAATTTAGGATTACATTTCAAAACAAAGGGTGAAATTGTCGAATCGGCCACTGGAATGCCAAATTTTGAAAAATCGTTAATTTGGCGCTTTTTTGTGTTGTGTTTTGAAGTAGCAACCCTACCACACCACGATCCGACTTCTCCCTCACTGATACAAAAATCAAAAGGGTTACCAGATTCGGCGCACAAATCGATTTGGCAAGAAAACCCTTGGCGGGATAAGTGGCTGATTCGACAATTCAACCAAACAAAGATTTTATTATTATAACAAAAAAAAATCATTTTAATAAATAAATATCTAATTTCATTACTTATCTACTTTCATTACTTCATTACTTAGTCTTTTATTGAATAAACAGAAATGTGCCCATTAACACATTCCTTTAATGAAACAATCCTGTGACTTAAGAAATACTGTACTATGTTCTCTTCCTTAGCAGGTAGGACCCCAATTTAAATCCCAAATTTAATGAAATTATATGAGGGTTACTCGTAACTCACCTCATAATTTACGAGAAGGTTCAAGTGTAGAGAACAGGCGGAAAACACCTGAACAGGCACCCCATACCCATGTTAGAGCCTTGGCATCTTTAACGTGTATCACCCCCATTACAGCAGGTCTATCCTCTCCAACTTCGTTTGTTTTCCATCCAGCTAAATAAGCACCTTGAGCGATAATTGCACTCAACAAATCAAGATGACTACTAATTAGCATATAATCTGTCTAAAAGATAGAGAAAAAAATCTGTTTGTGGACAATATAGCCAATACCATGACATATACCCCTGCAATTCCCGTATCACGAGGGCCCAAAGCCTGACTGATGCCAAGTACGTATGGTTTTGCAATCCTTCGTAAGATCCAGTTTGGGGTCAAAAACTTGTCTTTGCAGGGGGGGGGGCTAATATTCTCCATCATGCTGCTGAATATAGCCTAATGAGTGAGTTCCTTAGTTGCTTAGCTATAAGAAGATATCGGGGGATTTCTCTTTGGTGAGTTTCCGAGGTGGCATCACATTAAAGATAAATACCCATTGTTACCATTTAGTTCGTCTTGTCCATGAACAGCACAATTGGGTCTAATGTTTAAATTAAGAAAAGTAAACTATTACAAATATCTGTTTTTTATCTTTTTGTATACAATTTAATTTATTCTCAATCCTTGCTGCAATTGCGAAAGTCAACAAGTTATGAAATCTCTCATTCAACCAACATGAGTTGGAAGTACTGCACCAATATTTGTAGATGTGATAATTTCTTTGACATATTTCGATACAAATGAAAAAATTAACAATATAACAATAACACTATTTTTTGTGTAAACAATATAAGTGCCTTTTTACACTCACCTCTAACATTATGAAAGCATACTGTGATTATATCAAGATTACTCTTCCCCTCATAAATACTTATAGTTCATAGTTATATAACTTTAACAACTGACTTATGAGTAATGCTTATGAATGAGTAAATTTTTTGTAAAAAATGCAAGCATCCAAATAAACATTACTTATGGAAGTCACCCATGAATAATTTTTTAAAAGAAATACTAAACTACATATGATTTCCTTTTAATATTTTACAATAGAAGTAATTCTTCAACAAACTACAATACAGCAAAAACTATGGTATGGTATTCAAAGTTTAAATGTTGCGCACAATGAATTTAAAGTATAATATTTTAGTGTTTTATATTCCTACCTGTCCAATTTTTCGACAAAACTAATATGGCATATTTTTGTCCTCAGCACAATATGAACATGTTCTTTAATTAATGGTAGTGTGTAGATAAAAATGTTTATTTATGGGTCAATATAAAATGATTCAAGCTAAAAACTATTTATGTATCAAGGATGTTTCAATACTTCACATATGAAGAAACAAAATAAGAGAATTTTACATCAATGCTGATAATTTTCTATTTCAAAAATTTTCAATATTAAACCAATATTTAGTTGCATGGTGATTTGCTATCATCACATGAAGAATTTAATAACTGACAGAAGGTATTAGTTCCTAAGATGTAAACAAATGGTATAAGAGTGTCTGAATAAATGTAAACAAATTCGCGAAACAGCCAATGACAGACCACGTTATAGAAACACTTGACTCGTCGGCTCAAAGGTAACAAAAATTTCAAGGTGCTTCAGTTTAATACATACCGTAATATATTCAAACGAAATTTGAAGATTAGTAAAGGAACTTACATCCTCCGATTCCTTTTCCTGTTCGGAAAGATGTTTGCTCTGTTTCGCTAGCTTCTCTTGCAATTCATTAATCAAATCTATATGGGTAATTATCATTTCTCGAAGATTATTGTTTTCAATTTTCAAGTCTTTATTGTTATTATTGGACGATGACTTAGTCTTGATTTCACTGCAGTTAGCATAAATGTGATCAGATTCACAAGGGAGAGCTCCCCTCCCTTCTCTGGGTCCATCCACTTTGTGGCAAAGATCCGCTGATTTGGTACATGATATGTGATCGTGGTAAGCTGCGGCCAAATTCACCTGCCTGACCACGCTTTCATCTACAGCGGCGTAGTTGAGACATTCATCGGCGCCATTTAAAACGAGGTTATTTTTTGATATTTTTCGCCGATTCATTGGTTGACGGCCCTCGGTTTTGAATCGGTCAGCGTCAACCGCTCCCGATTTCATTTTATATATCTTACCCGTAATTTCTTTTTAGTTCAAACAGAAATATATAGATTAAATTGACAACATCGTATGCTCAATCACGTTTGAACTTACTAAACAACAAACGTTTGTCCGCCATAAGAAATTTGGTTGTGACGTCAATGAAGTTTTGAAATCTTATTGGTTAAATGGGTTGAAATGAAACAAAAAAAAGTGAAGAATACCAGTGGCATTTCATTGATAAAAGTAATTTAAGGAATCTGTTAAAAACATGATTCATGCATTGTGAAAAAAATTAAAATCTTAATCTTTGATCGTTATTTAGTGTACATAACTAAATTTTCATCCAACAATTTACACTAATTTGAAGTCCGCGTCGTTAGCGGTTAATATCAAACCATCGCAAATAGCATTGTGCGAAAATATTACATAAAATTGAAATTTTTGAAAATGCGAAATTAATTATTTACAGTGTACATAATAATTTGGGAACAAGATGAGGGGTTAGTTCGGTTGGTGTTTTCAAAAAAAGCTATTTTCAAGTATTTCGTATGTGTGCAGTTGTTATTTACAATTTCCTATAGGATCGATTGATCCTACGGAATTGAGAAAAATACTTCTGTGGTAAAACTTTTTTCGAAGTTTCAACCCATATGAAGTTTTCCCATATATTGATTAACTGCTATCCAAAAACAATTCTCAAAAGAAAAAAGCGCATTGTTATTCTTGAAAAAGTTAAGTTGAAAAATTCTCTTTGGTAACAGGAAAATATCATAACTTTCGGTAAAGTTTAGTCATAAAAAAGTAGGAAATTATCATTTTTGCTAATCTTATCTCAGGGAATAACTATAATGCTAACTTAAAATGTTTTTTTTTAAACATATTTGTTATAAATTTAAGTTAAATTTCAAGCTTTGTAAAATTCTGATTGAAAGTTCTCGAGTTATTTAATTTCTCCTCTTGTCTTAAACATTTTAAGAAGAAAAAATTTCGCAGCAACTTTCATAAATTTATCCATTCATTAGAGACTCTTAATAATAACAAAAATAAATATTATTTAAAAAAAATCCAGAATTGTTAAGCACAGTTTCGAAAAAAAAAAAGAAATTGTAACACACCGTAGCCTTTCGGTATTTAAATATTATGAATATTCAAAATCAAGAAATTTTAAGAGACACCGTATGCTTGTTTATAATTTTTATTTATTGATCCCCTTATCACAGGAAAATAATAAAAATCTGTTTTACTTTTTAAATAACAACATTAATTTGAAAAATATTCTTACTTTATGAAAAACTGAAAGTAAAACCTTGTGATGGCGTCTATAGCTAAACCCTTTGGGGATTTTTCTGGGGAAATAATATTATTAACCAACTTTCACCGAGTGAAGAAAGCGTGATTATGCAAATTAAATATATTATATAAATTCTGTATTCGCGAGTTTTCTCAGTTAGTTGGTGAGTGAAGGATCGTGAAATTATTAAGTGCAAATTGGAGTTTATGAATTGAAGAAGTCTAAGAGTATCACTCGACGGTGATTAAATCCGGATAAGGATCGTATTCAAGACCTCGACTGGAGGACTCAACTGCATAAAAGTTCAGGTATCGTGATCCTTGTTTAAATAGAAATTTAGCTTATTAGTGCGTGACGTAGTTTATATTGAGCTTGAATAGGTTATCGTGGCATCAGTTGAGGGTCTGTATTATTATCCCCAGGCTAACGAGTCTCACCTCCGCGCTCTGCTGTCTGATCTGTTATCTTAATTAGATTGTTATGTTGTTGTTGCTGTGTCTGCTTCATATTTTGGTGACAATAAAATAATTATAGTGAATAATGTCTACTTATTATTCAGTTTCTTCCACACACCTAGCCGGGTCGGAGGGTAGACAAGTGGGTAGAGGGAAGCAGGAACTGACAGGCATTACACTGGCACTCACAAATCGAGGTAGGAGGAAGTGCTCATTTTAGGGTTTTCCCCGAATTATACTTTTCAGGGAAGGAGAATGTGCCGGAGTTCCTTGCTAATATGGATAACATAGCGTATTATGAGATACCGGCTAATTTAGCATGTACTTACTTAAAAGGTCATTTAATAGGTAGAGCGTTAGACTGGTTTGAGGTGGTCGGGTATTCGTTTGTAAGTGGCGAGGCCACTGCTTTCGCGACTCTAAAAAAGAATTTGATGGATAGTTTCCCCTTGTAAAAAATAGATCGGAGTTAGAGGCTCAGTTTTTTCCAGCGAAACAGCGTAGCGGTTGGCTCCATCGGAATTTGTATTTTAAGTGTTGAAAATCTATAAAGCACTGGATTTAGGTTATGATGGTGACAAACTAAAATTTCATATCGTAATGCGACTTGAACCCCAGAATATGGACTATTTAGAGGTTCGAAACCCTACGACGAAGGTCCAGTTATTAGAATTGGTGGATAAGTATGTGAAAATGCCATAGCAGTAAAGAGCAGTAATGCCATAGCCCCGGGTTCGAGCAATAATTTTGGCAGACGCAGTTGAGATATGAGTAAGAACCCTGCGGAAAGGCGTAGAAATGGAAATTGGAGAGATGCAGGAGTCGGAAATAGACAAAATGATCTGAGAGGAGTGAGCAGAGAGGAAAACAATTTTTCTCGTGCAGATTATCAAAATCGTGGATTCCAGAGAGGGAACCGCAATAACCCTACAAGATCACAGACCCGACAGGTATCAACATCGTAGGATGGTTGTAAGTCAGGGCCCGATTAATGATAGGACCGGTGGAAGGCAAAGAAATACTAATTTAAACTTTTACAGTCGGTCGAAAAAATAGTCGAGCACCGTGACCCTTTCCAAAAATGATTGAAAATGGAAAACGACCTTTTTGGAAAGGGGGTCAGAATCGTGTCCCTTGGGGTGTGTTGATTGAAAATATTTTTCAAATTCCTCTGAAAAAAATATGGGGCGCGAGAACAAAAAATAGTTTCATCCTGGATGAAAATGGAGGGGACAAATGAAATAGAGACTTGTCACGCTGGGCAACGACCCATGTAATGGAGGTAGGTCAGGGAGGGTAAATGAAAATGAGACAAGTCAAGCTGGGGGAAAACAGCGACCTATGAAGTGTAGGCATTACAACGTTGGTATGTCGAGAAAAGACAGAGAATCATTCCAATAGGGGTGTTGTTGGAACATTGGAGGCGAGCCATCTCACGACGTTGCCATCTTGGCGTGTGGTGCGAACCATCGTCTACGTGAGTGGACCCTCGTGTGACAAGGGTCCTGACAATTTAAGCAACATGCGTCTCATTTTCGCATCAATCGACCCTTGCACCCGTATAGTATTGCGTTTCTCTGTACCCTCTTTCCAGGGGGAATAGAAAAATTACTGTGGGAAATAAAAATGTATCCAGTTGGGCTGCCAAGCGTGTACGGGACCCATGGTATAATGTAAGAGGGGGGTACCGATCCATGTGACGGGCTGGAAATGTTTAAATTGCGTGATTCCCTTGTATCCGCGCTACGAGGAAACGGAGGAAGGCACACCTCTGCATTTGAATCTATACGATAATAAAATAGTGTATTTCGAGGAGGGAGCCGAGTGTTGCTTTCAATGCATGAGAGACGATGTGTATGGGTTGTCTCGTAAACAACAAAATAGGATGAATGAAAAAACAAAAGAAGCATGTGCCATGAACCACAAGCTGATATTAAGGTCAAAGATGGATGAAATGCAAATGAAAAACGACCCAAAGCTCAACGAGATGAAAGCGAGAAACGACCTCATGGAAAGGGAAAGAGATTTGATTCAAAGGGAAAAAGACGTGTTGAAAAAGGAACTTGACGAGTTGAAAACAAAAGAATATGAATGGAAAATAAAAGAATATGAATGGAAAACAAAAGAATATGAATGGAAAACAAAAGAATATGAGTTGAAAACAAAAGAATATGAGTTGAACGCTAAAGTACAAAACATGGCAGTTGAAAATAAAATATTGAAAAATTTGTTGCAAAGAAAAAGAGTGGACAGAATCTCTTCCAATACATGACGTTGGAAAAACAATAGAGTAAAAAGGTTGGTTCGACCTCGTTCAGCCATCTCTCAACTTTAGAGTTTACTAGCAAACCTTTGAAACTAAATCATGTAAACTTCTCTAAAAAAAAAAAAAAAATTTTTTTTTTTTTAGAGAGGTAGAATGTTTTAAACTTTTTGAGCTCTTCAATCTGCCAAGAGTTTGGTTGTCAATATTATTTGCTCCTGAAAGATATTTCAAACTTGCCTCACATTCTTTTTTTGGCTTTTGCGATATTTTATTTTATTAGCCTTCCATTGTGAATCTTACACAATGTTCCAGGCACAGTCTCAAAAAATGTGTCAACCTTCCATTGTGAATCTTACACACAATGTTCCAGCCACAGTCTGAATCAATGTGTCAGAGTTTTTTTTTCTTGTCGTTTCCAAACCCCCCAAATGGAAGAATGATTCCTGGTCCCGAGCTATGCTCCTTTCCAGCAAACATTCTCCCATGGCTGTTCCAAACCATAAATTAGTATAATATATGGAATGTCACCATGATTTGCTTTTAATCTTTCACATTTTATTGGTCTTACATCTTGCACAATGTTCTAAAAATTGCGTCAGAGTTTTTTTTCGGGTCGTTTCCAACCTTGACTCTGAGAGTAGCCCAAAAAAATGGGAGATGAATGACTGGTACCGAGCTATGCTCCTTTCCAGTCATCCATCTCCCATTTTTCTGAGGAATCCCTGTCCCCCTCCTCTACGAGGCTGCTCGTATGGGGTTGGGCGCCCTGCAGAGAGGACAGGTATTCCTCACCTCCAGGTGTTGCAGTAAACACCGCATGTGAAATACATGGCCACAATGCGTCTTTTCTGGCCAATGCATCGGACTCAGACAGATGGAACAAGTCTCGGGTATTTGGAAGACGCTTTCGGGCCATTTGAGTGCAAAACAGCCATCCATGACGGCTTGAGCCAAGAGAATCCAAGGGGCCAACGGTTGAGGTCCATGTCGCCTCCAGGCCTTGTACGCCAATCGGTATAACTTAGGAAGGGCCAAGACCGTCCACAGAGCTTGCAGAAAGGCCCCCTTGGGCCGCCTGCTGTTCGAGGTAATCACTGTAAAGTTCGGAAGGTTCAGAAGAGGTGAGACATTCGAAGGTGGGCAGGTCGTCGATGGGCTCGGGATGGGGCAACACTTTCCGTAAAAGGTCTCCCAGGTCCACGGGGGAAAGAGCAATGACGTCGGACGGAGTGAGAGTCTGTAACTGGGCTCGAAACTGCATCATAAAAGTAATGTACTCAGCCAAATGGGCCTCGTGGTATTCGGCCAGGTACATTTGAAAGGCTTTGTCAGACTCCATTGTCTCGTATGAGGCAAAAAGGCGTCCGAATCGTGCTTTTGAGAAAAGAGCGACGCGCAGGAAGTGCTTTTGGATTGGCTAGACAGGAGGAAGATCCTGTGAGGGTCATGTCCGTTCTTTCAAAATGGATGGCATCATCTCCGGGAAGCCGGAAGCCAAGCAGGGGCACCTTTCAAGGTGGCAGAAAGAGTAGGATCCACGGGGCCCTGTTTCCAACATTGACAGTGAGCTCGTGTCAAACATTCGAGCGAGTGTAAAGACCCGTCCCGTACGACGACATGATTGAAGCGTTTCACGATAAAATAGTGTTCGGGGGCGTCAAAGACATTAAAACAATGGCAAGTGTCGGGTCCTTCCGTGCAGGCATCTGCACTATAGACACAATCGGAAAGATGGAATCCATGCTCGCTCAAGACCACCTGGACGGGAATGGGAAAGTGGGTCGCGAGTTGTTTAAATTTCACAATACCCGCTAAACGTTGCAAGCGTAGTCTATAAGACGACCAGCGTGAGACGTTGTCTCGCAAACCTGGGAGAATGTTTTTTTCCAATTCACCCAGGAGAGAATCGAACGAGGTCATCATGAAGAGAATAAGAAATGTTGACAACAGAGCAAACCAAATGAAAGCTCGAGTGAAAGGCTCAACCTTTTTAAACACTCTCCAATCTTTCTAAAAAAAAGTTTTTTTTTTTTAGAGAGATTGGTTGTAAACTTTATTTGCATCTGATAGATGTTTTAAACTTTATTTGCATCTGATAAATGATTTAAACTTTATTTTTGCTTCTGAAAGATGTTTTAAACTTTATTTTTGCTTCTGAAAGATATTTCAAATGTTATGTGCGTCTGACGAATATTTCAAACTTTCCTTCTGAAAGATATTTCAAACTTTGTTTGCGTCTAAAAGATATTTCAAATTTTATGTGCTTCTGACAAATCTTTTAAACTTTATTCGCTTCCGACAGAGGGTTTGGGAAACCCACTCTGGATCACGTCATACATCCTTTGACAACGTATACTATTTTCGTCCGTCCAATGCATGGCCCGGGGTAAATAGTGTTGTCCAATCTCTAAAATTTGTTTCAATCGTGCTTCGGTGGGTTCACCGTGCATCACTCGTTCTTGAAACACCATCGATTCCAATAAAACGTGAATCACACAATCATGAGGGGGCTCTTTTCCCCGAGAACACACTAAACAATTTTGTTCACAATAACATGCATCCGAAACAACAGACATGGTCGGACACGATGGATTGAAAAGAAATAAAATTTCAAAGCACACTACACTAGACGAGTAAATGAAATGAGGGGGTTGTCGTAGTCTCTCACTACCCCTTTGCATATTATCTATGTTAGGATATGTAGGATTCATAATTAAAGACTACTCAAATGATAAATCACTTATTTATTATTTCTTTAAGACAGAAATCCACAATTAATAATCAACTTTAAGAACAATAAATTAGCATGGAGTATTATCAGAATTCAATTATGGACGACGGAATACTAACTGATATCACGAGGGGAATAACACGTACAATCAAACTACACATTTAAATCTAAACTGCAAAGTTACAGACCTGAAATCTTCTTCAGAAGGAACCTGGAACTAGTAGAATTTAGGAAGTGGCTATAATCTAGGATATCTTCAATAACTTCTGAACCGCCTTAAGGAATCTTTTTCAATAATCTTCAAATTTCACTTCATTAAACTAGACGCTTAAAAACACCTTCCTAGACAACCACGTAGTTTACTTTTCAATCCCAAACACGGAGTTCTACTCTATCAAACCGCTTAGTCATCCTTATCTCTTCATTTCATTTCTCCCTTTTATATCTCTTTCGAACTCGCTAAACCCGAAACTATCTTATTTACATAAGTCACACTTTAAGCTCTCAGTGGGGATTGGTCAAAATAAATACAATTTAAAAGTTTATAAGAGAAGGTTAGTGAAACGCGTAAGCACCCGTCACAACCCCCCTCCGAGAAAAAAAGCGTGACTTATTGACGGTCTAAACGACCTGCAAGAATTCGCTTAATTTACCTAACATCTGAAAAACACTGAACCTGCACAAATTTTAACTACTCTAGAATGCCTGAACTTGTAAAAAGTTAACTCACGAACTTTATAACGCCTGAAAATACTAAACTTGTAGAAAGTTTTAACTCTCTAAGTTAGAAACTTTAATTAAACTAGCACACAGAAATGACTACTCAAAAGGGTACTCCACTCTAATTTATTTTCTTTCACAATATTAGGTTCCCTACAGTGCATCCCATTCGGGCGAAGATCAGGGGAAAACCTTTCAAGGAAAAAACCCTGATCATGCACTTTACTTAAGTGCTAATAAATATAAAAAAAATTTACAACGTTATCTTCATACGACATCAAACTTTCATCACATCACTATGTTCAGGGACTGCTGCCCTGAAAGGAAACCTTGTCAATTTTTTCTAAAACATGACATTAAATGCACAGAACTTTTATACAACTTCCTTATTGACATAAAATATGGCATACATTATATTATATATATATATAGTTTAGTAACAAAATAACCCTTATCTGGTTTCATTTTCAAAAATTCCCAATCAATCGCGCTGCGCTGTTAATGTTTTTGTTAGTATTCCTAATTACGCCGCGCCCAGAAACCAGACATTACTTATACATCTTAATAATTACACACAAAATATATACATTTTACATAGAATATATTACAACAAACAATACAAGTAATCTCACATATAAAGCCACGTCTTAATGTGTAGCAAAACAATTGCAATTCAACAAATGTTTTTCCACAATTTGGAAAAAAATTAATACAAAAGTCTTTTCAACCGATATGAAAATGCACACAACTCAGTGACACTTTGTACGTTAACTTTACAAAAAAATTAGACTAGCCCACATGGAAAATACTCCGAACTGTCTGTCAGAGGAAAAATAAACAAATTAGAATTATACAACCTGACTAGTCTTTAGATCCAATCTGCATAGCTTTGTCTCCCACCATGGCTTCTGTGCTGGATGACCTTGTCCTAGAGTTGTCCACTCTGCGCTCCAACTTTCTGGGTCTCCTCTTCCATCGAGTCCGTTGAAGTTGATATGCTCCTGCTGAGGCGTTGTTTTCTTCTGTGAGAACTGGAACTTGCTGTTGTCCACTCGACGTCGGCTCCGAAGATTGTATGGACAGCTCCTTTCCTGATGAGGTCTGTTATACTTGAATCTGTGGGATGGTCCTGGAACTGCTCTTTCAGAACTATTTTCTTCCACCTTTCTATAACGCTTCCTGGAGGGACGAGAGGACATTGACGAGGAAATCTTTCTTTTCTCACGATCTACTTGGGCCTCTGGTCTCTTCTTCCGTACATTGTCAATCCAGGATTCAGGCCTTCCTCTTTTCTCTCTCTCAGTATATACAGGTCTCTTTTTCCTGAAATTATACGCGCCATCCCCGAAGAAACAGTAGATTCCGTCCGTCCACGTTTTTTCTCACCTCTACTCCATCGCGTCTATTCGCAACTATATCTCTACTACCATTTACATTTCCTGATTTCGATCCTTTACGACCACCCCTATCATTCTCCGATTGCACCAATGACGACTGCGCATCATCTGACCTGATTGATGTCACTGCACCATGATTACTACTAGTGTTACTTTCCGACTCGGCAACACTGTCTTCTCTTTGATGGTAAATTCTCACCTGGTCCACATTAACCGTTATTCTTTTACCAAATTTTAATATACTAAATTATTATTATTTTTTACACTCAGAACTTTATATGGGCCTTCAAACTTTGGCATAAATTTACCTACTATTTTTTACATTTTGAACTTAACGGGTGAGTTTGAACTAATACTAGATCACCAACTTTCACATTATTTTCACGCTCTTTTTATTATAATATTTCGCCCACTTCTCTTGCTGGCGCTTTGTATGAACTCTAGCCTCCTCAAACAACCTTTCTATGTTCCCACAAACTAAATCTGATCCATCAGTTACCATAACTAATTTCTGAAAAGGGGTGATTAAATTTCGACCTAAAAATAATTCCGCCGGTGTTTTACCCGTTGTCTCATGTACTGCTGTCCTAATCGCATAACCGAACTCTTGCAGAAATTGATCCCAGTTAGTGTGATTATCCGCGACAAAACTCGAAATCATTTTTAAAAGAGTGCGATTGACTCGTTCTGTTTGATTAGCTTGTGGACGATATACCACAGTTTTAACGTGTTTTATGTGCAATCTGCGACACACTTGCTCGAAAACTTCGGATATCATTTGGGGACCGTTGTCGGTGACTAATTTTACAGGAGCTCCATAACGCGCAATATAATTCTCAAAAAATGCATTGGCAATTGCTTTAGCCGAAGCTTTCCTTAAGGGAACTATTTCAACCCATTTAGAAAAATTATCGTAATTACTAAAATAAATCTATAGCGTTCTGGACTAGTTGCAGGGTATGGCCTAACAAATCTAAAGACACGATTCATTCGGAAAATTCGTTATTATGGGAATTAATTGACCAGCTGGTAATCCGTTTTTATAATTGACTTTTTGGCATTGGTCGCAGGTTGCTACATATTTATAAATGTATTTCCTCATGTACGGAAAATAACACGCGTCCTTTAATTTTAAGTAGGTTTTCTTTTTGCCTAAATGACCTGCCATAGGCGAGTCATGAAATTCTCGCATAACATCTTTACGTAATGTTTTGGTATAAATACCCTTAATTCACCTAGTGTGGTTGTATACTTTGCATAATATAGCAAACCGTCAACGATTTTAAAGTCATTGGACCAATTCTTGCAGATCGATTCATTAACAGAACTATCGTCCGGATTTCCAAAAAACTTCATTATATGCCCAAGCTCCGGGTCATTTCTCTGTTCCTCTCTTAACTGTTCTCTAGAAGATAATACTACGATCTAATCACCGCACAAGACACTTTGGTTCCTCATTACTTTCTAACGGGTTTCTAGACAACATAACAGCCACTTTTTCCGTTTTCGAATCCGGAATGATTAACGATTTTTTTAACAAATCAAAAAGTAATCCCTGCAAGTGACATAAAATCCACACCTATGATGCATGGATCTTGCATCTCAGCATCACATGAAATTTCCATAATTCGAAAATTCTCTTATTTAATTTTCAACTCAACTGTGCCTAAATTTTTGCACTGTGACCCTTGAGCTGTAACTACTTCAGCTAACGATTTTTTTAAAGGACAGAAAGAAAAATATGACCGGTACGTTTTTTCTGAAATAAATGACTTTTCCGCACCTGTATCCCAGAGCGCTTTTAAAAAAGTATCATGTCAACAAAATCGGCACATACGGAAGTTCAACTGGTGATAATCTCAATGAATTAAGTCTAATTCTATTAGGAGGATTTGACTCAATACGATCTCTTTGAAAGTTTAAATTGGCATTCTTTGGCCTTTCGCTGTTGCAATCAACACGCCTCGAATTCTGTTTTGCTGAATCATCATTAGGACCCTTCCTAACCACCATCCTACGGTTCTGATACCGGTCTGTTCTCTGATTGGCTGATTGATCGATTTCCACCCTCGAATCCTTGATTTTGATAATTACACGAGGAAAATTATCGCACCTGCTAGTCCTCTTTGATCATTTTGACTATTTCCGACCCAGTATCTCTCCAATTTCTATTATTCTTCTTCCTCAGGATTCCTACTCACATCCCAACTTCGTCTAGCAAAATTATTACTCGAACCCTGATTTTCCCTGCAGTTATGACGTTCCTCATTACCGGTTCTACCAACTCTATCAATTGAGTTTTCGTTGTGGGGTTTCGAACTTCTAAATAATCCATTATTGGGGGTTCTAGTCGCATTACTATGTGATCAATCAACTTTATCTCATCATACTTTAATTCCAAGGTTTTATGTATTTTTAACATCTGAAAAATAAGTCTGACGGGGCTTGACCTCTCCGTTGTTTGACGAAAAAAACTGAGCTTCTAGCTCTGATTTATCCGTATTACCGGAAAACTATCTGAAATTTTTTTTTAAGTGTGAAAATGCAGTCGCTTCTTCATTACCACACTCGAAGCCGATAATTGAAACCAGTCTAACGCTCTCCCAACTAAATGACCTTTTAAATATGCACACGATAGATTCGCCGGTATTTCATAGTAAGCTATATTATCATCGATTTATTTATGAAACTCAGACACATTTTCTTTACCCGAAAAAAAATAACTCCGGCAAAATCTAATCCTGCACCTGCTCTTAATTCCGGTATTTCGTTTGGGCGCCAGTGTCGTAGTCTCCCACTACCCCTTTGCATATTATCTATGTTAGGATATGTAGGATTCATAATTAAAGACTACTCAAATATAAAATCACTTATTTATTATTTCTGTTAAGACAGAAATCCACAATTAATAATCAACTTTAAGAACAATAAATTAGCATGGAGTATTATCAGAATTCAATTATGGACGACGGAATACTAACTGATATCACGAGGGGAATAACACGTACAATCAAACTACACATTTAAATCTAAACTACAAAAGTTACAGACCTGAAATCTTCTTCAGAAGGAACCTGGAACTAGTAGAATTTGAAGTGGCTATAATCTAGGATATCTTCAATAACTTCTGAACCGCCTTAAGATCTTTTTCAATAATCTTCAAATTTCACTTCATTAAACTAGACGCTTAAAACACCTTCTTAGACAACCACGTAGTTTACTTTTCAATCCCAAACACGGAGTTCTACTCTATCAAACCGCTTAGTCATCCTTATCTCTTCATTTCATTTCTCCCTTTTATATCTCTTTCGAACTCGCTAAACCCGAAACTATCTTATTTACATAAGTCACACTTTAAGCTCTCAGTGGGGATTGGTCAAAATAAATACAATTTAAAAGTTTATAAAGAAGGTTAGTGAAACGCGT